>JACCGJ010000435.1:22757-131924 GCA_013407085.1 Atriophallophorus winterbourni | reverse complement strand
GATGTACATCACAATCGCATAATTTTTTACGTTCCATAGCTTTCACAATGACTAAACAGTCCGATTCTTGAAGAACAATCTCTCCCGCAGCGATACGTAATCCAATATCATCGGATATTTATAATTCAATCTTAACTGATGATTAATTTGTTCCAACTTATGTTCCAGCTGCTAAAGAAGAGAGAAGGAGGAGAAAGAAGCTCGAGGCAAGCGAGAAGAAAAGTAAAAAGTACGCTCATATTGCTAATTTACGCCCCTCCCCAGGAAACGGTCCAGTAAATCTCGTTCATCCAGTTCCTCATCGGATAGTTCTAGCAATTCAGATCATTCACGGTCCACCCGCAAATCAAGAAAACACCACAGACACAAGAAGAGCAAGGCTTCTTCATAAATGAACTTCACTTTTCGTCTCATCTTTGTACAGCAGTGTTTCTGTATTATTATTGTTTGCTTTACTAAATAAACTTGTCTGTATTTACCAGGTATCGTTGTTTTGCGTGTTTTAATGCGTATACTGGCTGTATCAAACTAAATTTGATATGTTGCGGCTAATCCCTGAAAGAACCTCTAATAAGCTTCCTAATATGGGTATACTTTCATTTCTAGGCTTTCTACGTTGTATAGAATATATATATATATTGATGTCGGTTCGTTGCCAATGTGTCGAGCCAAACACTCACCTTCACTTGCATCCCATCCAGGCACGCGCGCTCGTCCAACCCTGGCTAAACCAGAAGTGAGCCTTTTTAAGCCACTCTTCCAGCCACTTTTTTCCAGTCTGTACCAGCTGACGCATAAAACGCTCGGCGTGGTAACAGTTTGGGTTTCGCGTGCAGGACGTGCCCCAACCGACGACGACGTGCGCGAATACGTCGGTTAATAGCTGTCTGAATGCTAGTGTCATTGCTGCTTAAGACGCGGCGCTTGACCTCAGAGTTGCAAACATGGTGTTGCCACCGAACGTGAGAAATCCTACGCAAACAACGTTGGTCGAAGACCTCCAGCCTCATAACATCTGCGCGAACTGTCCAACATTCACTCCCGTAAAGCAATACTGTCCCTACCGAGGTGGGATATATCCTTCCGTTCAAACTCAAGCCCAAATCACGTCTTTTCCAAAGGCACTTAAGTGTTGTGAATTCCAGTCTGGATTTAGCAATTCTGGGAGTGATTTCATTCTCTATCCCACCCCCAGCAATCGCCGGACTTCCTAGGATTTGACCTGCTCAGCATGATTGAGAATCAGATCATTTATAGCAAAATTTGACTGTTCAACTGACCAGTCCTGAAGGAGCACTTTACACTTGCTTGGCGAAACGAATAGCCCATACTTAGATGCCTCCATTGCCATCAAATCGACGACTTGTTGGATAAATGTTGGGTCTTCGCCCACTAAAGCAATATCATCAGCATAATCCAGGTCATAAACGCCCACCTAGAAAGAGCTCAACGCCTCGATGGCATAGTTGATCAAAAACGAAGAGATTGGCCAGCATTGTCTTACACCCGTTGTAGTTTTGAAAGGCTATCGTACACCCTTACCCTCCCAATCGAGTGAGCGTATAAGTCCTTTAAGATAGCGACGTACTTCGATGGGATTCCATTGCGAAGTAAGCACTTCCATAGGGTGGATCTGTCAACCGAGTCAAAGGTGGCTCTAATATCCGGAAACACAACAATGGTAGATCGCTGATACATGTGACGGTGTTCTAGCAACTGACGCCGAACGAAGATCTGGTCTACACATCCGCGCCCAGCAATCGTGCAGTATCTCGTGCTGCGCAGCGGACCCGTGCTAAATTGATTGACCATCGGTGGTATACCACTGAACACTGCCGTGAAGACTTCAAGTTACTACCAATCCACACACCCAGGTATTTCTTTTCCGTAATCCATGAATGTTGCTGAGATCCCAGAGAGTATGTGAATTCGAAAGATTTGCTGACGTTTAATATTTTACATTTCTGGATGTTGAATGGTAAGCAGTTTCGTAAGGACCACGTATGAAGTGCATCGAGATCTTTTAGTAGAAGTTGGCAATCTTCTATGGTGCACACGCTAGTCCAAACTTTTTTGTCATAGTTGGCTGTAAACCTTACGAGATATGGCTGCAGTGGCGCCAGTGTATTTCGTTGTCATAATTTTTTATCCTATATTATATTGTATTTATTGAAAAAGAAAAAAACAAAAATTTACAAAATCGCATGCAGTGAAACTCCAAAAACAAGCTGATTTTTGCGCAATTGCTGCTACCTAATCCATTTTTACGCGCTTGCATATCTGCTTTTCCTGTTTCTGTTGCTTGGAACTTTGTCTGGCTCTAGACTTGTTCTTGATGATGAATATGCTTCCCAATGCACCGATATGTAAGCGATTTACCTTTAACTATAGTTTCATAGGGTAGACTCCGTGCGTGGCCAGCGCCGCTATGACTTCTGCTGTCCGAGAAGCAGTTGGTGAAACTCTCAGCATGCACTCTGAGATCTTTATAGGTGATCAACTAGACCATAGTCGTCATACGGAATTTTTTAAGAATCTGTTAGAGATGTTTCAATTTTTGACTCAAATTTTGTCGGATGGTGTGAGTTTGAACAGAATTCAAGTATGAATTCATTCTAAATTAGCTAAGAAACGTATATTCCACATGAGGTGCTGTGCTTGTTGAGATAAACAGGCGAGACCAAGAGCGGTTTTCGTAATCCTCTGCAAGCTGTGAAAAGCCCACAATCGTTTTGTTCGCGTGCATTTACGCTCGATATCAGTTGACGATTAACTTTTGCGTCCACTCTAACATTCATGTACGTTACGCTGGTGGAGATAACCGTCCTATCCCTCTTGTTATCTGTATTCTACCAGCCTCAGTTATTCTAACCGTCCCACCAGGAAATCGTTCCGCATAAGGTTTTACCGCTCCGTGTTATCAAGGTTCGCGCTACAACACTTCTCTAGAACGCGTTGTGCTGTGATGTACGTCAAAGTAGTTCAATATGGAGCACTAGCTGTAGCCCAAGTATTAAGTGCTCTCTCTCGGAGAAGCAGCTATGCTGATATTTTCAGATGATGTCTGAAGAGCTGCCAGGAAGAAGTTCAGTACAACATGGAACTGCCTAACGGTATGCGCTCCGTGTTTTTTCTCAAGGTTGATTGTTGAAGATTTTTCCATGATTGGGTACGCCTACAAGGGAGTGGAATTTTTTAGTAATGGTTTTTATTCCCCTGGGTGGATCGTATTTATAATCACGAGCTACACCTGCTACAATAAAGCTGGTTTTGGGGCGACAGTCACCCGTCTTCGCCCCTTCTCATGTCATTAGATGGAGTTCCGCCTGGTCACACATTACAGTCTTCCGCTCTATAAGGCGCTATTCAGCTGTTTTGATGAAATGTTAGTTTATATTCGACATCATTTTGATAGTAAATGCAATTGTTTGGGTATGCTGATAATTATTCCAGATGCATTGCAATTAATAGTTTTTCATACTACTTTTAAATTCACAGTAAGCTGTTATTTAATGGCGGTCTCCGACAATTCATGCACGTGTTATCAAACTTTATGCTTTAATATAAATTATAATACCAGATAGCCCTTCATTTTATTACTGCTTTAAAGTATGGCTATATAATCGATCAAGACTGTTATATTTTACCAAATATTTCGTTATGACGCTTCATGTCTTACGCGATCTTGGCCATACTAGTGAGAAGCTTGTCATGTATCTCCATTTCCCACAATCTTACTACTATACTTACTAAGGGTCATACTCTTTTCTACACATTTCCTCTCCGATGTCGTCGTGTTAAGCCTAAACTGATTTTTCACTTCATAACTTTACCTTTTACCTTATCTATTGTACTATTCTTCCGCTATTCTTCTCACAATTCTGTAAAAAGGCTTCATGTTGACCAACGCTGCATCAGTGCCGGGCGGGATCTTTTCCAGATGAAGATATTTCAGAAACAGTCTTGAAACAGCACTTCTTCATGTGACCGAGTCATCAATATTATTCTTATCATGATTTACTCAAATTTCAAGCATATTTAAACATTGGTCGAAACATAACATATTACCGGGTAAGAAACAAGCGATCGCATTATTTTCACTGAATGCCTGACCAACTTTGAAATGATTGAATAAGCCATAACAACGAATACACGATAGTCTACATCCACCCATGACAAAGAATTCCCACTTGCCTTGCTGTGTGCTTACCTAAATGTCACTTGTTTTCGTATGTTTTATCTAAACCAGCTTGTTTGCGGGCTAATGTTTGTCGTCCTGTAAATAGAAATAATGTCTACAACCAATTTACATTGGACTTCTGCTGAAACGTTCCATTCCACCTTTGTTCTGTCTCTCTCACAGTTGGGTTAAGAACAACGCATCGATTGATAGAACGTAATGACTGTGTCATCATCCTATCTTTGAAATAATGTCTATATTTAAACCGTTTTTTCTTCCCAAACATATACATTTACGTGCAGTTCCATCACATACGGCATCCCCCCCACTGCTATTAATATTT
This sequence comes from Atriophallophorus winterbourni, assembly GCA_013407085.1. NCBI lineage: Eukaryota > Metazoa > Platyhelminthes > Trematoda > Plagiorchiida > Microphallidae > Atriophallophorus > Atriophallophorus winterbourni. The sequence goes on along the minus strand of JACCGJ010000435.1, from coordinate 127,401 downwards.
CGAGATGATTCCACACGAAAGCATTACTCCCGCTTGCACGTTGAAAACGCTAAAATTCTATCTGTATCTATTGAAATCATTTAAACCGAAGTCTGGTTCCGATTTGAATATCAATCTTCGTCACGGTAATAAGCGGGGCGTTTGACGCGGTATCCATGCTCGTTTGTCTTATTACACAATATCTTGGGTCACCTTCAGTCGATGCTGTTCATCCGGTGCGAATGCCGTTTTCATCACCCACCAATTTTTGTTTATGCTGTCGCGCTCGTCGTTATACGCCAACCTACTGAATAGCACTATTCCTTTCGTCCTGCGTGGTGTTTGTTTCTCAGTACTTCCTCTTCGCGATGCTGACGACACGTTGTCATCTGTGGGGTTGACCATTCATGAGGTAGCATTCTAGATTTCAATATCTGCATAATTTGAATATCATTGAAGGAGACCGTTTTTATCCCAGGGACGCTGCTAATCACTATTTAGCTGTTTAGTAGTAGGGTCACCATGCATTGTGGAACAATTTTAGCAATTCGACATTCTTTACCACACACACCAAAGGCTCCCTTAGATGAAGTGCGTTTTGGCCTCTGTCTATTTTATAAATGTATCATTGTCATACATTAATTAATTCACTTCGCATTCAATGTGAACCATTATACTTCAATCACGCCTAACATGGAATTTGAAATGATCCATGGTGCTAGGATCTTTGTCAAGCAGCTAGTAAATCTCAGAGATATTCTTGAGCATATGAGGTGCCTAAAACCATGTTGGAGTTGCGAGTGATCAACCTTGAACATGACGGAAAATGTAGTTACTTTTCAGTGAACTTCGGTCATGCATTTCCTGATTGCGTTGCCAGCGTGTTTTTGAGCCACAGACGCGACGAAGAAGCACGCACCGGAACTTACCAAGATAGCGATTTCTGTTCTCACAGGATATTCCGATTCAATAATTATTGTTGAAAAAGCCTTTAACTGTACAATAAACACGGGGTCGAAATGTGGAAACGAAAATCTGTACACATAAATAATACGAATTGATCCTCATGACATGGTACGGCAGAGCAATTATTTGTCATGAAGTAGGGAGAATTCGCAAATGAATGGGTTTAGCACAAAGTCAGAACGGCGTTCGAATGTCAGATCACGGATACGCATACTTGATGATCGGCAATAACCGCGAAACCGGTCGTGTGCTTCAGTCCTGCTTTTCGAACGTCATATACTACTTATTAATAAAATCTGACTTTAAACTAAAAAAGTAGGGACAATATCAGGGTTAGCTCGCATATAATCGTCAAGTTTCGATTTAAATATAGTTGAACTAGTTCACCAAATTGGTAGATTGCTATTCACAGCCTCGGCTCATCGACTTTAAGAAAGCTTGGGCTTGCGAATATAACATCACCATGCGGTGAAAAGTTGAAAAGGTACAGACCACCTCTGATGGAATTATTGTATTGTTAGGAAGCGAAAATAACAGGAAAGAAAATATTCATATAATTCCTTCTACATTTTTTGCAGTTTTCAGATCGCCAAACAACAGTGTATGCATGAAACCAATAAATTGTTTAAAGGAAAATACTGGAAAGACCATTACATTGCACACCGATACATGTACCCTCAGTTTATCTATAGATATTCAGGAAACGTAGAAAACCAAAGTTATAATGAGATTGAAACGCGCGATCGTTTGTTGCTTTCATAAGTTTTCACTGTGTTGCTTAGAAGTAATGCATTCCATGAAAGAAAGAAGAATTCCTCCGGACAATTATTGCGATATCCTTCCGATTTACTCATGATTCATATTATTTGCCATCGATTTTTCTGTCACATTGGTACATTTTATCATGCATGATGTTCTTGTTTAATCGATAATTCGAATAAAGTGCATGCGCGTAATTTAACGACCCAATCGTACGAACCTTGTGTAAACCATTCTGCGCTGTCTGGCAATAATTGAAACAAACATGTCAGGACTGTTTCTCAATTTTCGTTTGGTGCTGTTTTATATATGTTTCGCATATATAACTAGCAATTGCTTCGGAGATTCAAGGTATCACCGGCATTCCTTCTCACGTGATAGTGGCTACGATTTGCCAAGACGTTCAGGAAAAGATGATGACTTTCGCCACGACCGATTTCCGGAAAGACATGGACCTTCAAGGCATGTTAGACCAATATCATGGCACGATTCGAAAGAAGAAAGTCGTGACGAGGGTAAACAAACACCAGAGTTGGCAGAAGATATCTACATGAGACGTCCGACGGTGCCTAAGTTCAGTTATCTTCCTGATGTTGATGAGTTTGTCTCAATGGGACAGGCAGAACATAATGACATGTCATCCGCTGCAGATAAAAGCTTTCGTGAATTTCTTAAGAGGTTGGAAGATCGCAAAGAACCTCAAAAGGCGGTACCTGTTTTTCCCGACGATTCGAAATCATTGAATGATCGTAACGGATTATTTAAAACTGGAGAGAAATTGACGGATCGTGGGAAGCAAGAATCATCAAAAGCCACAAAAAAACTTGACAATCTCAACCGTAAATTGCTAGATGAAAGTGACAATGGGAAACAGTTTTCTTTGTCACGTGGCGAGGTACGTTCGAATTCACACACTTTCCAAATTTATCGACTCATTCAATTTATTTGATGAATTTTATGTTTCTAATGAATTTGCTAAGTTTTAATTAATTGTAGACAATGTTGAAAGATAGCATTCAGCCAAATTTTGCTTCAACAAATTAAATTCTTCACGTTAAACGAAGCGAGTATTGGGCACTTTATTATAAGCGAAAGTTCGCTCAAATTTGATTATCCCCAATCCTTTCGGTACAATGAATCAGAATGCGGCAACTTTGTTGGCAAGTAGAATATACGTTCAGATTTTAAATTGTTTAGTTTGATAAAAAGAGGTTTGAATGGACGAGAAGCTTATTGGAACGCTAAAATCATGACCACTGTTTCTTACGGATCCGTGATTGGTCGATTGTTAGTTTTCTTTATCGTTAAGTTATTCGAAACCGATGTCATCCGTACGTAGAGCCCTGCTAGTAGCTAATAATCAAGTGTCCATATATGCCAATTAAGTTCATCTTTGTGTTTTCTTGCCGATATTATCGTTAAGTTCTGTCGCCCCTCATCGCTTATCTGTTTTAACAACAAATCGTAGTGTTTTTTGATGTTTTTTCGGGAACAGTTGTGATATTACTCTCAATATTATCAGTAGCGTATCTGGATTTATCAATGGTCACCACTATTACTATTTCTTACAGTAATAGTGTTCAGACTTTCCCTTTTCAGTGTAGAAAAATGCGAACGCTATCGTGTTGTTTGTGCTTATATGCTAGGGACAATTTTTATTATAATTGAGAAAGAAACCCGTGGTCTCGAACCTGAAATTCAAGGCTAGCATGATCAACCAAATTTAATCCGAGGATCACCCACTTAGCCTATGTGTATTTATAAAAAAAGCTTTAGGCAGCATATGCACAAACTTTCTAACTTGTCCTGAGCATGTTCAAAACATATGATTTTCTAATTTTTGGTCACCAAGCACACCGTTGGCCTCCAAGACACATTTTTGTTTTCAAAGTCACTTAGAAACTTCTGTGTGAGTACACATAAGCGTTATGTTATTTGGTAAGTGTAAACTGTAGGTGTATTCAAATGTTTTGGCCTTAAAGCTAATTCTTTGTCGCTGGTTCCGTTTCTGATGGGGCTAACGTACTTTTGTGGTTTCCTGTGGTTGCAGCTGCCTGTTTAGGTTCCGATTTTACGTGAGTTACATATGCGTCAACTTTATCCCGAGCGAGCAACGATGATAGTTTGCTTATAATAATGAAATTACACGTGTATAAATTGAATATGAGCGTATGATTGATTTTCTCGTGATTGTTTCGAAGTTATCGATTTGAAATCAAAATTGAGGCATCTTGCCCCTTCATCACACCGTTGAGGAAACGTTTCGCCGTTTACATTCGAGATAAATGTGTTGACACTTGTACTGTCTGTAATGTTTGCAGCAATTTGTGGGTTGAGTTTTCACTTCGGTAATATACATCCTTCAAAATTCTGTTGAGCGATATTATTATACTGAGCTCTTACCACAGTGCAAAAGCAATCACCGCCGATAATGTATTATATGTGCGAATGCGTTGCAGTCTCACAAACACTGTCGCTTTCTGGTTAATCTACTTTGAAAGGCAATCAGTCAGACCAGCTCGGAGAACAATTATGACCAACAATTTGCATATGTGTATGGAACCCATGCGCATTATATTAGTCTGTGCTGCTTAATATTTTACACGAGGCTTGTGATTTTTCGTATACACCCATGCATGAAATTCTATTGCACACACAAACCATATCGATTATGACATTATTTCATTGTTGAAAATGCTCCTTCACATGCATTTCCATCACACACACCCATATACCATAGTGTTTCGATTCTTAAATAGTTCAGCGAGAGATCATTGCTGTTTAATTTTTGAAAGTTGACTTATTTCTTGTGTGTCCTGCAAATGACATTAGAAGATGGACTAATGATATCAAAATAATCTTATCTACTCCCGTGGATGATGTGTGCATGTGATTTCAAGTTTAGCTGGTTCGCTTGAATGCATGTCTAAACTTCGGACATAAAAGAACCTGTGTTACTCTAACAAGTTCCATTATTTTAGAATTCTGCATATATATGGGTGCTATTCAATTTCCATTGCATTGTTTACTGCAGAAACAAAGGAATGCGGATACCAAGAATGATCTTCTTAACAAAAAATGGTTTGACGAAATGGATAATTCTGGACTTCACTCTGGCCAGATCGATTTGGACAAAAAGTTAGTGAAGCGTGCTGGTGAAAAACAAGGAAAACCCGGTAAACATTCATCGAGAGGTTTACACAAAATCGAACCAAATTTAGACTCCGATTTCGTTTCCAAAAGTAAAGAAATGTTGGACAGCGTCCCCAAAGATTCTGATTTTTTGATGTTGGACCACAATCAGGATAGATCACGCAAACAAATTGGTAACAAACCTGAGGCCCAAGAATCAAACTCAAATGGGGGGAAATCGAAAAACAAAAAGTTCGTTAAGTCCGGCAAAAATCCATGGGTAGATTTCCGATTATTTGTTGGCGATTCTGGTGCGCTAAACATCGAACTGGCCCCACCACGTAATCCAAAATCGTCCTCTGAATCTAAATCGTCACGAGCCGGTTTTACTCACAGAGACCATGCCGATGAATATCCGTCTGACTGGCACAATGATGCTGTGTTTGATTCCTCTGGTAAGCACATCAATGTTGATTGTTTCGCGAAAGTGTATCAAGCAATTTACCGCACGATAGCCTTCACGCTTGAATTAATTGTTTTTGAAATTTATTTGACTGTTAAACTAATGTGAAGCGATGTTGTTCCTGGTCCTACTGTCCAAGCAACACGAAACCGATTGTGGGTTGTGAGGTTAAAATGCATGCAAACGAGGATCTAATCTCATATTAGTTTAACCTATACTATTCGCTACCGGGTATCCGTTCTTGGTAGACATCAAATTATATCACCAATTGTTCAATCAGCCATTGTTTGGCCAGCCTAATAGTTTCCTTGGTGCACGTTACGAAGGCGCTAATTTTTATCCTTATCAAAAGCAGGTTGTCATCGGGCAATGAGGCTCGAGCTTGTCTCACTAATGTGATGTTTATAATTTCCTGTTTTGCATTTAATGGATTTAATGGAGTATAATTCCGAGAGTGAAATTTTGAAAATTTTCGAAAGAACCATTTTATCCTTCTTCAGTAATAAATTTCGCCGCCAATAAACACACTAATGAATTTACATATTAGAAACATTATTATAAAAACTTTGTTAGACGGATTTGGGTTTGTAAATGTTTTGAGTTGTTCACCTTAAGCGATAGATTATTTAGCTGCTTGAATTACTCCTGTTTCATTTGGATTTAATGCACGAGAAAAATATTAAACTTTTGTGGGCAACAAAGAAATCTGTGTGATGTATTTAAAGGATTCGTTTCTGTGAATTAGAAGTTATTCGTGGATTCGTCGTAGTTGCCTATGCTGAGCGATCGTTTCGTGGTTTCTGTCAGAACTTACAAAATGTATCAAATGCTTTGATCACCATACATGGATGCGAATTGTTGCCTCTTATCGACTTTAATTTGGGATGTGACGGGGGCTATTTTAAGGAGGTGGTTATCAGAAGTACTATTCCAGAGAGTATACATCGCTTGGGTTAGCTAGTTACGAGAAATAGCGCTCGGGTTTAAGATTGCTACCGTTTGAATTGTGATCATCAGTGTGTTGCTCATCTGTGCCATCGCCCCCATTTAAATGCTCGGTAATCTCATCTATGAGCATTTTTAGTTGGCCTGTGATTCATAACTAGGTCAAGTTCCAGCTACTCATAATGTTTCCTTGAGCCGTTCGGCAACCCATTGTAAGCATTGTATGAGTAATGTCTAATCTTATCCGCTACCTTACCTATTTTGGCACCACGATAAGACCAACAGTCCAACACGGAAGACATATAGCGGATGCGAATGAGAGTGTAATCAATCACATTCGCCGTTCTGTGACCATTCAATTACTTTGTAACCATGTTTTTTTTGAGTGCTGAAATTTGATTTTGCCACAACGATTAGGTGGCAAATGTGCACTACATAAGAATAAGCAACCTATTCTACTATAGATTAAGCGTATATATATATATTATATATATATATATATATATATATATATATTTATATATATATATATAGATATATCTAATAAAGATATATATGTGTGTGTGTGGTGTGTGTGGTGTGGACATAAGGCAGTGAAAACTGGATCATCCACCCAATACACGATCGAAGCGATATTCTTTCTTTCAATGCAACATTTTTAAACCATGAACATATTGTAGTAGAACAACATAACCGTGGAATGTATAGAAATGCTTCTGCAATTTTCACACATTCTGTAGTCTAATTTGAACCGCACGCATAATTACATCTGCGGCATGTAATTGCAGAATATAAACTGAGTGAGAAATCTGCATTTGATATTTTACTAGACTCCATTGAATTTAGAACTAAAATTTATATTTTTTGCAGCAGGTAGATACAATAGCTTTGATTTTGACTCGCATATAGTCACGCTGTAAAATGAAAGATTTTCTGTTCCACAAATGTCACATTTGAATTTTATGTGTAGCTCGAACATTCGTTGAAGAAGAAAAAATGACATATAGATTGTGCCCAAAATCTGACAGTGCATCCAAACAGTGTGGGAAACATTTCTCTCTATGTTTCAGACCTAAACCGTAAACTGGAATCATCAGGTCCATTGAGAAACCATAAACTCCGTCGCGATGTTGGCAAAAGTGAAAAAACCGATGATAACGAAGATAGAGAACTTGAATACGACTTAGAACACAGAATAGACGATATGAAGGATATAAAACGCGAAGGCAAGCTGCTCTTCCACCCAATGCTTGAAGACCATATGGAAACTGCCGAGGACGCTGCACGTCAAACGGCAATTTTGAAATTGGCACCAATCCCATTCACAATAAACGTAGATGACCAGCAAAACAGTGGATGTCCAGCACTCAGCTGTTCTAACAAATGCTCCGGAGAGCTGCGAAAATTAGCTCCGACCACGGGATGTCCAATGTGCGCGTGTTGCCCGGTAATCCGTTGTGATGTGACATGCGAATTTGGATATGAAGCTGATATGTACGGTTGCCCGCGTTGTGAATGTCTCAAGAACTGAAGAAAAATTTGTTTTGTTTGACTCTGAACGATTCAATTTAAATTTAAGCATGGCACGTTTTCTTTTGCGCAATGGAAAGGGTAACGCTTTGTTCAGGGTATTCGAACGATTATCAGAACAGCAAAACGTGATCATGTCTACAATTTTATAAATTGAAACAGAACGGTAACAGATGGCGAAGTTATCGAATTTCTACGTCATATTTTAGCAGTAATAACTCAGTTGCAATTGTTACTTTGAAAGTTACTTCATTAAACAAGGCGGAGGGACATTTGTAGGTGGAAAACATTCGTCTGATCTCACTCATTTTTCCTATGAGTTTACTCAGTTATGTTGAGTAAGCACTTATATGAAAAAGCTCCGATTAACTGTTAGTGAGTCTCACACGACTAATCACCGCTGAAATTTTCCCTGGATGCTTTTAGAGTTCGCATGCAGCACTTTTATCATTAGCCAAGTATTTAAAATTTTGAGAATTTTTCCTATCGTACGGCCAAGTGCTAGATAATGATAGACAGCCGACTTATAAGTCGGCTGTCTATCATTATCAGCACTGGCCGCACGATAGCATAAATTCTCGAAATATATATTGAAACTGTAACTGATAATATAGCACTAGTGTGATCAACCGAAGCCGTTTCAGCAATCTCTCAAAACTCGCAATTTGAAGTGCAATTCCCTGAGATCTTTTTTTATTTTTAGCTAAATTATTCATCTCATCATTTCGAAATTTCGCTCCCGACCCACAAATCACACTTCAGATGGTTCAACTTTATTCAACCTTCCTGACTTCAAAGTTAGTTTTTGTATTATGGTGCAGTACTTTTGTGACTCTTATGATTACTCCCTAATGTTTACCACAACAAGTATCACTGAAAACAGACAGATGTACAGTGTTTAGAGACATCAACGGGTAAAGTTTTGGATTTACTAATGATTAGATATTTCCTATGTTCTGGTTGGATGTTGATTATAATCACTAGGTTATTCCGTCTGACCTTGAATATTGCTTACGTCATGAATGTATCATGAACTTCGGAAAATTTGGTATTTGACATTAAGAATAGCAAATTCGCCTCTCAAAAATATTTCACATGAACTAAAACATGTCATTATGTAGCGGGTGGGGTAGAGAGAAGCCATAAATGATTGCGTCAGGTGATTTCAGGTGAGCAAGTGGCAGGTGGCGAACATCTGGCCAATTATCACAATTCCGTTTAATCGATCCAAGTATATTTACGTTACCCCCCGCGATGGTGTCTCGATTCATCCCTGAGGTCAACATGTCGAACGCGATCATCCATAAATCCAACAACACAAGAGAAGCCGATTGGTGAAAAGCGTTTAATAAGTAAAAGGTCAATAACAAAACACCTGATGACGGCAAACAGCCAGAAACCGGTAGTGGTGTGTAAGGGATGGGGATGTGAGTACCACAATATAGACACACATCTTATTTAGGCAAAACAAACAATCACAACACTGATCCTCAATATATCTGTTCCGGTTGTCACTTTGATCTCATTTGTCAGTCGATTTCGTGCCAACATGTACACTTCAAGCCTTCGCCACACAGGGCTCGTTTGACCAAAATTGACGAATTGCATTTAGTCTGATTGCCATTGAGTATGACTATCTCTTTTAATACTCCCGAAGACGTTGTCGCTCTATCCGTTTTAATGCAATCCTTCCGAAACCCGAAATATCACGATTTCTCAATTGTCGACGTCGAGATTTTTGGCGCTTTCAGCCCTTGTGTTGTGCCGGAGGATGATGTTCTGCATGTTGTTCGGAAGTACACATCGCTAATGTACTTCGCGGCTCCACGATAGGTGAAGCTGTTTTGATTTTTCAAGCTATCTGCTATCATTTAAACATTTGTGCTAGTTATGGATATCTATTTTCGCTGACACTGATGTATTGTGTGAATTTGACGAGTGAATAAATGAAATAAATAAATGAATAATAAAAATATAAAAAATAATTAATAATGAATAAATAACATAAAATATGAACATTTGTTACGATATTTGTTACCAAGTTGAAACAATGTTTATAATACCGAAAAAATATTCTAAAGCATTACTGGGAAAATTTCGTATGCGGAATGAATGTTCTTATCTCAGTTGTGATGAAGTATTCACTATAAAACTAACTGCGACCATAGACTCCACATCAAAGTGCCCACAGAAACTTATGTAATTTTCCTCTCTAGTGAAATCATACTAGGTTTAATAAACTTCAGTAAAACGTTAGGCTCAGGATGATGCGCAAACTTCGGTGATTGTAGTTCACTTACACGGTTGCATTTAAGACGTTTTTAAATTCACCGTGGCGTCAAACAAGGTTGTGTTCTTGATGCCACGTTGTCCGGTATTTTCTTTGTTGCAATAGCACGCTTTCTGGGCGTGTGCATAATTTATTCATCTACACATGTAATGTGCTCTCAAGCATTTCAACCTGAACCGCTCCAAAGCATAAACCAAATAATGGGTTGTGCTCATTTAAAATCCGCTTTTTGGATCATTGCTAACTCCCAAATGCAGTTTCAGTCACTATCGGTCTGCTTTTCGTCGTCCAGCAAATACTTTGGTTTGACAATAAGCACGAACAAACCCAAAATCTAAGATTAAGGAGCGCTTTTGCCCCTCAGCATCATTATGAACCAGCTTGAACTAGTACATCATTTCGCACAGCTTGGTTCAACAATTGCGGATTACATCTCGCTAGACACATAATAAAAGCTCTTGATATTAACCATACGAGTTGGGACAAAGTTGTTCTTGACCGCTCATTTTGACAGCACTTTGTAACGCGTCATCCAAAAACTAGGGGAGATAAGATAATACTCTCCACAGCTGATCGTATATCACGCCGTCAGCGTGCATCTGACATGAATCGACCAAGTACTTTGTATCGTTTTAAGCGCTGAGAGAGATTTTTCCTCCTGTAAACGGACATTTTAGTCATTCTAAACGCTGTTATGTATGAAACCGATATGCTCTTGTAATATACATTCATTGTCGCGATAGATAAAAAAAGGTTAACAACCACAACTCTCATCATAATCTTGTTTCGGGATATGGGACATTTTATAACAGCAACTTGGAGGGAATTCTATAAATTAGCTGAAGGTATCGTCAGAAGGCTTGTAATTTACAATACATTGTTACAGTATATTAACATTATTATTACTTGAGAGCTTCTCTCCATCCTTTTGGCTATTGAATGATTGCTATAAATTTCAACATGATAGTACTGAATTGTATAGCCAGTAAATGATGCAGCTGTAGTATTCTATTAAATGCAGTGTTTGTAACTTAATAAGCTCTAGCTTCCATAGAGGTAATTCAAGGTTCAAGGTTTCAATGGTCTAAAAAGCAACAAGCTTAACAACAACCATAGAATGATAAAAATTAAAATTTAAGTGTATAAACAATATAAGAAAATAGATTAAACAGTATATAAGTATTCTGGAAACGAATAATGCAATAAAAATTCGTCTACATTCGTTTTAAATTCATGCAAGCTAGTGGAGTGAGCAACGGCTGAAGGTAAACTGTTCCAAGTAAAACAGACACGAACAGAGTTCAGGCGGGAATGGGGTACGACCAGCACATATTCATGGGTCCGATAATTCCTCGTATCCCTTCGCGTGAATAAATCCTGTAAGGGATGGTTCGGGGTATGAAATGTTTTATAAAGTAAGATAAGGTCTCCTCTGATTCGTCGATAGGGAAAATCGAACAGATTCAGTTGAGCTATCCATTCTTTATATGGTTTGTTTCGGATGCTGAGAAATAGTTTTGTTGAGCGGTGATAGATTCGCTGCATAAGTTCCACATCCCTCTTGAGCCACGGAGACCATGTCTGCACACCGTATTCCATGACCGGTCTCAAGTATGTATGGGTAGAGAAATGAATCTATGGAACGAACCTCTATCCTTCAAGTATAACATTGTTTACCACTTATTCGCTGTTTCAAGGCTCACTGAAATTGAACTTACTTTCTCTACCTGATGTCGAGAAACAGCTTGAAACGTTTGTGGTGTCTAAGTGCAAAGGATGTGAACATTGCAAAAACTGGTCATTTCAAGTGATTTGATCGGTTGATTCAGATTCAATATGTGGATCGGTCATCCACAGCCTAGTTGCTGAAGCAGTGGTGAAGCGTTTGGAACGAAGTGCTCCGACAATAGTCCGACCGAAAATATGGATCCACTACGTAGACGACACGTTCGTGATTATGAAATCAACAGAAATGAATGAATCACATTAACTGTTTAATTGTATAATTACTGAACTCCAATTTACAAAGGAAACTGAAGTTGACAATTACCATTCCTGGATGTTCAAGTGAAACAGACAAGCAAAGGAACGTTAAAGACCTGTGTCTACCGAAAAGTCTCACACACGTATCAAATACTGAACTTTCACAGCAATCATCCGAACATTCATAAACGCAATTGCATCACAACTCTATTTGCAAGAGCGGCAGCGCATTGCAGCACAAACGAACTGAGAAGAAGAGGAGAAAAATATTTGTTTAAGGTTTCGCAGAAGAATGGATAACCAATAAGATCAACCGATCCTAACAAACAACCAAAACCAAACACTCTGTTGCATGTTCAACATATCTCTCAAATTGCAGCATGTGTACTTCGGCCAATTTGAATCGATATCGCGCATAATCCCGTGTCTACACTCTGCAGCCATTTCAACAAAACTAAAGAAAAATTAGTGAAAGAAAAACTGTTACGTTGTGGTACGAATGCTTGAGTGTTTTAAGCCTGTTGACAGCTGATTGAATAGTTTAAGATAAACGATCGATAGTCTGGTCGCGTTTCATGAACGATGTCAATTGTGAGTTTCAGAATACAATTCACTCTGATCTTGTCTACGCGTGTTATTATGGCATACGGGTTCGGAAATTACTGTCACTATTGAAATTAATACGTATCAAATGGCGACGGGAATAATGAATCCAATTGCGGGTTTAACACAATTCTGGACAATCTTGGCTTCGTTTAAAGACTTCGAACATCAAATGTGCCTATTTACTGTGTTAACTCCATCTATCTTTCTTTCCGAAAGTCGTTGGATTATGTAATTGCGTCAGTCTCTCGGTGAGGAAGACCAAATACACTTTGACGCCATGGATCTACTGAATGAGAAAAAATTATGATGCGTTTGCTTACTTTGGTTCCCTACTTTTTATTCACCAGAACGTTTCTGCAGCACGTTATCAGTTCATGACATTGCTGCAAATACTGAGGATGACCTCAATGAGTTTAGTTCAAGTATGCATCTAGCAATGCACAAATGTAGGTATAACAAACTAAGACCTGAATAGATCGAAGAAGTAATGCAAATTCAATGGTGGGCGAGCAGAGAGTTTGTGAACTTTTGTGCATCCTTGTTGAGAGGTGAACTAGCCTAAATGTTGCTTCAGATGTTCCCCACGTCGTGCAAAACTTTTTCCAAGTTAACTCTGATTAGTTTCCAGCAAGCAGTTTTTCTCTCGTATGATAGTCGGCCACCCCAGAAATAACGTTCCTTGTGGAAAACGTGAACGCGCCAAGGACTGTCGTCGTCAGAATACCGAGTGCAATAAGTGCGGTCAAATAGGCCATTTGTCGCGCGTCTGTCGGTCACAGACAAACGTTCTTGCGTTGGGAACCGATTCCGGTGGGTACAATGATGATTTCGCCTCGCATTTGAACCACATTATGTGGACTACTTCAGAGACAATTAAAGTTACCCCATGTATGGTATCTGTCGAAATAAACAGGTTTCCAACTTCATTGGAAGTTGATACAGTATCGCCTGTAACTCTCATAGAACGAAAATTGATAGACCCACGTTGCTTGGCTTCACTAAGTACAAATGCTTTCAAAATTTACACGGGGGAAAGATTGATATACTGCGCAATTGCCAGGCAACCTTTAAAAACGATGGTAACACACGAAAGTTACCGGTTCACGTCGTGAATGTCACCCAATCGAACATACTCGGTTGTGATTGGTTACAAAATTTCCCACTCATACTATCTAGACTGCATTCAGTAGATCATTCACTTGCTTCGACACTTCAGCGTTGACGAATTTTAAAGCCAAAATTAACCTGCGAAATCGCGTCATCCATAAATGTTTCTAAACTCGTAGTCTTCTGTACACATTAGGGCCTAAAGTAGGAGGAATTAAAACGTTTGCCGAAAAATGGAACCATCGTAAGGGTCAAGCAATCGTATTGGGCAGCTCCTATTGTACCTTGCCTAAATCAGATGCAACATACAAATAAGTGGTGACTACAAACTAACTGTGAACAACTAATATCTGATACCAAAAATAGAGGACTTGTACGCAACTCCGGTTGGAGGGCAAAACTTTATGAAACTAGACTTCATTTATGTCTACTCAAAACTCAAATTGGATGAATGTTCTCAGATACTTACCACCATTGTAACACATATGTGTTTGTTCAAGTATACACGCTTGCCGTTTGGCATCAGCGCATCCACCGGAATATTTCAACGAGTGGTGGATAAATTGTTTAGAGATATACGAAACGCCTGTGCTTTTATGGGCGATCTTCTGATCACCGAATGGACGTACGACGAACACTTGGAAACGCTAGATCGCGTACTTTAGTGAGTAGAAGAACGAGAGCTACGTTTGGAGAAAACTAATAGTAAATGTATGGTCGATTCTGCGGAATACTTGGGTTTAAAACTCGATTGAACCGGCTTACACCCACTACCTGACTGAATGCAACCCATCCTGGAGACGCCTGCAACACGAAATGAAACAGAATTACGACATGCTGTCCCATTAAGGACGATTTTTGCCCAAACCTTCTACTATTCTCTCTTCCTTGCATAGTTTGCTGAAGAATGGTGTAAAGTGAGCTTGGTCCACAAGATAGCAACAAATTTTTGAAAACGCCAAACACCTTCAGGCTTCCTCGAGGATCTCGGTTCCTTTCGATCCTAAAATAACCTCTGATTGTACAATGTGTCGCTTCGCCGTACGGCGTTTGTGCGGTGTTTGGTCATAAATATGATCGTGGAGAAATTCGTCCAATTGCATTTGCATCACACACACTACATCTTCTAAGAAAAATTACTCAAATTGAACAAGGTGTCGCTTGCGGTAGTATTCGGAGTAAAAATTTTCATAAGTATTTATGGGGTGATGTTTTCGACATATTGACTGATCATAAACCACTCTTGTTCTTGCTGGGAGAAAACAGAGAAATCAGCCTGTTCATGTCACCTCGTGTAGTACGCTGGGCACTTTTGCTTTCACCTTAAAACTATTGAATGAGACACGTTCCAGGAAATAACATTGTTTTAGCAGACTCCATGTGTCGACATCCGAATCAGTCACTTACTCGATAGACATGCCGGCCGAAATTCTGAATCTGCTGCAAAATCTTGACAGCTCACCCACATCAAGTGAGAAAATGCGTGTCGAAAGAGCAAGAGACGATAATTTCTCAAGTAGAACGCATGTTATTACGGTGTTGGCCATTTGAAGCAAAAGAAAACATCCAAGCTTATTCCGATTGCTGGTCAGAATTGAGTCTTCAGGGCGGCTGCATACTTAGAGGCCCGCGAATCGTGGTTCCCACGGTTTTTAGACCAACCAAACTCCGAAAGCTACATAATTTTGGATCAGGTATTTTACGGATCAAAGCTCGAAATAGAAGCTTTTGCTGCAGACCGAGAATTGACAAGGATATCGAAGAAGAAGTACGATATTGCCATGCATGTCAACAGAATCACTGAAACAATACACCGGGCCCAATACGGGTATGGCACAATTCAGATGGACCAGAGCAGCTAGTGCTCGCAGTTAACTGTAGGCCGGTTGGGGTAAAGATGTTACTTGTGCTTGTTGATGCGCATTTCAAATGGATTGATGTCCACATATTTCATGACATGACAGGGGAGAGCACAGTTAACCACCTCCGTTCCATCTTTGCCACTTACGAAATTCCGAAAACCATAGTGAATGACAATGGTTCACAATTCACCAGCATAGTCGTGAAGGAGTTCCTAGAGATGGAGAGAATTTATCATCTTACGACTGAACCGTATCATCTTGCGTCAAACGGCCTAGCAGAACGTGCCGTTTAAACGATCAAAGCGGGTCTTGTGAAACAACAGAAGGAAAGCTTGTTGATCAAGCGGGACATTTTTTTGCCGGCCCATCGCAGCACATCACTTGACTCAATCAAGAAAAGTCCACCGGAAGGTGTGTTTTGTAGAAGATTGAGCACGCATTTTTACTTTATTTTCCATGATCAGCGTGTACAAGCTCAGCAAGTTAAAGATCAGATAAGGTTAAATATCCCACTTAAACAGGAACCAAAAGAAAATCTATTGGGCAATACCAAACTACCTCATGAACGTATTTGGGAATCAGGTGCCGTCTTACATAGAACGACAAGTGAAGCAATCGTTTAGTTGCAAAAACAGACAAACAGTTTGAAGTCGCATGGATTATGTTAGACCGGGACCATCTGAAGAGAGAGAGAGCTGTTCCTAAATAAACGGAGACAGAAAATTCACGAGATGAAATAACAAGTGACCTAGTTTCACCAGTGTTCTCAGATGGATTCACATCAATAGCCTTGCATAAGACTACGCGTGGATCAAAACCAATTTCACGATCTTGACATTAACTACAGCGTGGATGAATGTTACATTGTGCTACGAACGCTTGAGTTTTCTTGAGGCTGTCGACAGCTGATTGGATAGTTAAAAATAAACGATCGATAGTTTGGCCGGGCTTCGTGCGCGTTGACAATTGTGAGTTTAGAATACAATTCACTCTGATCTTGTCCTCGCGTGTCATTACAGACTCAACGGACAACGTGTCCGAAAATTACTGTTACTATTGAAATTAATACGTATCAAAATCAGTCTAATATTTTGTACAACATTGCATGCAGAGATTGCGAAGAGAACTACGTCGGACAAACAGGTCGCAAACTGAGCACAAGGCAGACATGATAGTAACTCACTAATTTCATTACATATCGATCAATTTGGGTATCAGTTCGACTGGGACCACATGAAAGTATTAGCCAAAGGAAATGACCGACGGCCGCGAGAATTCCTGAAAGCATGTCACTCGACAACAAACTCCATTAACCAGCATCTCCTATTGGGTGTATTATATGGACCAGTTATAATCCGCTTACAGAAAAGGCATAACAAGAAATCGACCAATCAGTGGGAGTAATGGTGAACCGAAAGAAAAACCGTATGAAAACCTAGTAATTCCAAATACTTGACTCTTCAAAATAAGTTTTGTTGATGGTGTCATCTAGTTTGATGACGAAACGTCCAACACTAAATACGCAAGTTCAGCGAACATAATTTGAACATCATCCGCACTCTGATCTAAGAATATGTTCCTCTATTACCTAAGTATAACATTGTTTACCACTTACGCGCTTTTTCAAGTCTCACTGAACCTAATCTCACTGTCTCCACCTGGGGACTGACAAACTTATTCTTTATTCTTCTCGAACATGTGAAGACCTTACCCATGGCGATTTAGATGGTCGTATGATTACAATTTCATGAATTTGTTCAAACTCACGCCTTGCTACTTCAAACATGTTCGGAGCAAAACGACGGTTTAAAAACTTCGGAAAATTATGCAAATAAATCACTGAACGCGGATGGAACGTCAGGGTAATTACTCAAGTGGTTCGAATAAGAGAATCACTAAAGTTACCAAATGAATTGTTAAATTGTCACTGAGCGTATGTCCAGCTATATTGACTGAAAGCTCAAAAGTGAGTTTCGAATGATTTGGTCCATCACCTTTGAAATTTTATGACCGAAGAAACTCGCAATTACACACTCACGCGCTGGCATCGTTTCTGCGATGTAAAGCCACTGTTTGTTGACGTGTCTTTTTTGTTGTTTAACAGACTCTAACTTATTGGCAGCCTTTGGAACGTTTTGAAGGATTAGTCTGCGCTCGTTCCCACCAGGGTATATTAACGTTGATTGGAATAATGCACTCGGGAAATTCACGCAAGAAGAATTAAAAAAACATTTTCAATATTCTTCTCACTGTTTAGTGTTATTTTTAGTACACATGGTTCACCGAAATGTTGAGAGCTTGAGTTGCGAACCAAACGTGTAACTGCTGTAGATCTGATGGTTTCTGAACCCATCATCGTACAGAGGTTGGACCATGTTCTAGGTCATGTCTCGGTTTATTCACAAAACGTATCTCGTTGTATTCTGCAAGTTGGTAAATATTACACTAAAATTTATGCGATAATTTGCGCTCTGACCTTCGTATTTGAATCTAATGGTTCCCGCTGAAACTTTAGTTGAGCGGATGGCATCGTCTTCGTTACCTTTTAATGTTAGAGTTGTTTAGGTCAGAAATGCTATTGACAATCGGTTTTATAAAGGTGTAGTCTTGATGAGGAGAGCGATCTGCATGACACTCCGGTAGATTTATAACAGTTAACAGTGCAATGATCTGCGGAGTTGAAATTTTGTTTTCTTTGCATTACAGACTAGATTTTTTCGATTTTTCACTAGTTGTACTAGTGAACCAGTAGTTCTGAGTTTCATCTAGAGATTCAAATAACGCCTTTAATGATTGTATACAGAGCTTTAATTTCAAATTGCGATCATCCCGGTTGCATTGCTCGAGATTTGTTGAATAGCTAAAAAGCTCGTATGGCTGTTTTTGTCCTTGTTTACAGACGTAGCATAGGCCAGGAATGTTTTCATCATTCAGGATCGATATCGCCTGTGCAGTCAAATATTTTTTGCGTGACATGATTTTAAGCAGTTGCGACACGCGACAGATTTGAAATTACGACTAGCCACTTTCTGAAAGACAAAACAGGGTTCGCGAACAGTAGATTGTTTTATTTTAACGGGATCAACCTAAAGTATAGTTGAAGTCTTAAGAAAATCGATGCGGCCGGGGTTGTTCGAAGTGGTAATGTGTAAGGTTGGCGTGAAGTGACGAGGTCTAAGTATTTTGTTGACACCAGATTTAGCTGGGAATTCTCAGTATCACTTTGAGAATGTTTGTATGAAGTTGACTGCACCTCATGTATTCTTCCGTGCAGTTCCCGGCAGTGGGAAACACATATGAGCAAATCTGACAGTAGAAAACAGAAGCGAAATCAATGAACGAACGAAAAACACAAAGTCCAATATTGCTGCAAACAGAGAACAATAAGACCTAGATGGGTAATCATAAGAAACGTTTAGGTTATTATCTGAAAATCAAACTGATCGGATAAAAAGTATGAAATTTATATCCAGAAGTATCGGCGGTTAAAAAATCCAAACCACGTAAGGTAACTGTATAAAATGAATTCTTTGCTGATGGTATTAGTAGCACTACTGATTTGCTCAGCAGCGCTTTCCACACCTTATAAATGCATTCACGATTTGCCATTGTCTTCACTCTGATCTAATGCTTATGTTTTATTGCTCAGTGCCTATAATGGCACAAGGATCACTTGCTACATAACACGGAAGGCCGATCGAGCATTCATTATTTTAATGGTTTTTTATATAATAGGTTATTGTGGGTACTTGAGAAACCATTTTTTCGCGTTGTGTTAGTGATTGCGTGTTTATAAGAAAGCAGTCTGGATTTGCAATTCGATTTCACGATGGATTATAAATAATTGAAAAAGTTTTATTGTACTCTAAATCATACAGATTCACCTGTTAAGTGATACACCAAATACAACAAATCAGAACTGCATTCATGCAATAATTATTCGAAAAATCATATAGTGGATAACCGGTCAAAATATGTGCTATTGGGCCACATAAACGCAGAAATATGTTAACTATATTCATATTTTGCAGTCATAATATGCAATTAGTGTTAATGTGGGGAAACAATTGAATCACATATAATGCATTGTTTTGTTCACCATATTCTTAATAGAAGTTATGATTAACAAATCGAAGTGATCGGGAGGAGTTAAAGTTTATCGTGTCTAAACGATTAGAAACAAATGACTAAATCACACCATCAAAGTGACCAACACAACTTGTTTAGTTGGCAATAAACGTCTAAGTTAAATTTGAGTAATTATTTACGTAGGGTTTCATGACAGAATAACCAGATAGCATTTTCGAAGGACATTGTAAGCGCTCCGCCCAGAAAAAGTGTCAAATAATACTAATGAAACTGTGTGTGATATTATTGGAAAATGTCGTTAAAATTATTGTTTTGAGCATTATAAATAAACATCCATCATGTATTTCAACGGAAAACCATCATTTGCACTCCCCTTCTCAACAAAATAATTTTGCTATTCACGGGTAAATTCCACCCAGTGGACTGAATATAATGGCGCCTAATTCGATTTTATTGGTGTTGTATTTTGGGCTAAAATTTCTAAAACTTATATCGTTTTCTACTCCATGTGATTTAGTTTCAAGGTTATCAATACAAAAATTTACTCATACATGCAATACAGTATTTGGTATCCTGTTGAACGTTTTATAAATCAAAGTATTATCATTCTGTTTTACGCCACCCGATCAAGATTACGCGCCCACTATTCACTCATTGCTCTGCTTTTTATTTTTCTTATACCTTCGCTTGCGTATGTTGTCTTATAGTCAAGCGTAACGTGAAGCAAAGTTGAGGCTTTTATGCGCATAAAACTAGTACCAGACATCTGAATCATTTATTAATTTCACTCAATGTATTTTTATCAAGTGAGTAATAAGAATTCTTAAGAGAATCCCATGATTTTATTTCAGTAGGTATAACGTGACAGGTATGTAATTAATTAAACTTTGGACAAAGTGTCTTTGCACATGGTTTTCGTGATTCATCAACGCTGTTAAATCAGTATGGTATCGTATTTTATGAAAGCACTATCCTGATTCAGGCAAAGTGCTGCACAGTCAGAGACTGCACGTGTTCTAAGATACTGTCAGGCTGCCCAGACCTAGGCAGATGTTAAATCAATGATAAACAATTGTTGTTTATCTGGTGGAACCGAGTTCCTAGCTTCAGTTCAGTTAGCACAGGACGATATGTGGCAGTCGCCAATCGAGCGTCCTAGCTTCTGTTTATGATTTGCCGAAAATTCGTGACCGCTATGATTCATAATTTCATGTAGTTCTTGTAGTTCTGAACGTAATGATTACAAATGTTTACTGTATGATAGCTGTTAAAGTTTCGCAACCAGAGCTTCTTTAGGTGTGGTCGGCATTCGTATGTATGTGATGATGTGATGTGAAAGCACAAGCATGATCCAGGCAAATTGCCGCACAGTGAGAGAATGCACGTGGGCTGAGATACTGTCAGGTTGCCGGTTGATTCAGGCAATGTGCCGCAGTCATAGACTGCAAATGAGCTAAGATACTGACAGGTTGCCAGTCTTAGACAGATATGACAAAGAAAATAGTATGTATGGATGAAAGCACAAGCCTGATCCAAGCAATGTGCCGCACAGTCATAGACTGCACGCGGGCTAAGATACTGTCAGAGACTCCTGTGTGTTTCGACGTGCAGCTTACTACCTGTGGCAAATCAATTTAGCACCATGTTAACCGCACAGCACAGAATTACTACACGAATGCGCATGCGGGGTATCAGTATCATTTCAGTGGCTTTAAATTCTGGCTTCCATCTTGCTTCACCAGTTCAGTGCCAAACAAGAAGAGCAAATAAGCGAGGAACAGACTGAGTTTTTTGCTGATCCATGTTGTGTCCATACTGTCTACTTTACTTTTATGGGGCTGGCTCTACGGGTGGATTAGTCGGCTTCATTTGTGACTCGAATTACGTCAGCCCACGCGCATCAATCTAAGGCGAGATCTTTGCAGATTGTTATTCAGTCATGTTCACACCTTAGAACGTCGTATAGGTATGTAGTCCAAGGGCGTCTACGTTCTCATTCACATTTGACGACCGAGCATTCATTTTACTCCCCTTGTCGCCGCACCAAGTGCGTGTATGTTTCAAGTCGAGAACTCGTTTCGTATGCACGGAGTCTTTCTTACGAAGGACTTGGCCAGACCACTGCATTTTTCGTTGCTACTTCGCGTCCGAATGGTAGTGCTATATACCCAATCGGTATATTGCATGCCGAAGATTATCCCAAGACACGTTTTGCTTTATCTCCAAAAATATTATCATCTAACCTTAGCGGCCACCTACTATGATGAACTATGGTCTACTCTATCGAAGTCACAAAGGAAATCGATAAAACATTCGATGGCTTAAATATTTATTCTACGCATTCCTTCTAGGGGCGAAACATAACTTGGTTTATTCTGTTGCGCAGCTTTCGTTCGATGAATAATCCATTTAGCAGCAATGTCGCAAAATCTTAAGCTGCGTTATCGGCGAAGTCTATTTCGCGGCGATTAAATCACACATTTATCTCTGTTTGCGGTTCTATAGATCAAATATTCACATTCAATCATTTACTGGGGCAACACCACACGTTTCCTATACCAACTATTGTAGTATATCTAAACATCCAAGCTGCATTAGATTCAATAGATTACTGATGTCTGTTGAGATATCGAGTGCTTAAGAAGTATATTTAGATGACGTGGCGCGTTGGGATGAAGAAACTCACCGTAGTGCTAAGCTCAGTTGGGCGTATTCATTTACCTGGGTGGGGCCCAAATGCTCAGCCTAATAGTTGGCTTTGTGTGTATTTTGTGTGTCAATTTTTTTAGCTGGTATTATTTTATATATAAAAAAACAAAAACAAAAAACCACAAAATCGCATGCAGTGAAACTACAAAAACAAGCTGCTTCTTGCGCATTTGCTTTTGCATATTCCGCTTGCCTGCTTTTCCTTTTTCACACTCTTGTTTATCTGCTTTTCCTGCTTCATATTGATTGGCACTTTGTCTGGCTCCAGACTTGTGCTTCATGACGATGATGATGATATTTCGATGCTAAGATCATTTTATTGCCAAATCTCGGACAGGATTCGTATATATTGAAAGCTGTTATCCTCGCCTAGTAACTCCAATAAAGTGCTGCAGGCCTGCGATGCATCGACTGACAATGTCTTAAGTCGATGAGCGAGAGTTTGTCGGATTTAAAGGCTATCGATCTACATTATGCGGGTAACGTCGCACTTTTGGGCCTTGATCCTCATGTAACACAAGTCTGGGACCGCCTGACAATTGAAGATTTAAATTATGGCATGTGCTTTGTATGTATGAAAGCACAAGCCTGATCCAGGCAAAGTGCCGCACAGTCACAGACTGCACGTGGGCTAAGATACTGCCAGGTTGCCCAGGCCTAGACAGATACGAGAAATAAAAGAGAATAGAAATAGCATGTGCTTTGCATCTAACCAGTGTAAAAGCACTTACCCAGGACGGGAGTGGCTCTCTTTCAAATCTCACTGTGTGGTGTAACTCTATAATTGGTGGATAGTCTCGTTACCTTTACAGTTGTATCTCTGCCAGCGCTTGTGTTGACTAGATCTCAAAGCCGGTGTAGCATTTGCTATTCGTCGCCATTAATGACGTCGCCTCCATAATAGAGGTTGAGTGTACAACACAGTCGTGCGTGCTACGCTTTTATATAGTTGGGAAAACTAGTCCACCTGAGCGGACGATGTCCGTCAATTTTCTTGTTTGTCACCCGCGTTTGCAAACCGTTGTATAGACCAAGCACTTATGGAGTTAGAGAAATGCTGATAATTACGATCGTTCGAAAACGCTTACCATTACGCGCTTTATTCGTATAGCCCGTTAAATGCTAGGAAAAACAACCGGGCGACCAGTCCGCGACGTGGCACGCTGGGATAAAAAAGCCCACCGTAGTGCTAGGCACAGTGGGACTTCGACATTCGTTATTTGTCCGTCCACGATATGTTAAAGATACGATGGACGCTTCGTAAATGGAAAACACTCAGCTCCCGTTTGTCTTGCGTGGATGGTTCAGGTCCCACTGCCGTCAAGTAAAGCATTTAGTACGCATGCGCTGTATACCATCATCTTTTTCTTCACAATCAACTTGCAGTTGCCCCAGACTCAAAAATTTAAACGGGCCAACATTGCAGCTGCATTGCCAATCCGCTTGTCTAGCGAGAGGTTATCCGCAATAGTTGAATCACGATATGTGAAATGATATACTGGTTCAAGCTGGCAGTGTTCAACAGTGATGATGGGAGGTGATACAGTTCCGTGACGAATGACATTGGTCTTGCTCATGCTGATTGCCAGCCCAAAGTCTTTTCATGCCCTCAAAAAACAGTCCATTAGTGACTGGAGCTGCTTTCGATAGTATCACGGATTAGCACATCAAGTACTTTGGTTCCTGCTCTCATGCGATTCAAGTTAAAAAGTTTGTCATCATATTCACGGGCGTAGTTAGAAGTGTATTTTAGCAGCAGAGCAAAGAAAATATGGAACAGCATGAGTGTTAGAACACACCCTTGTTCTTGCGCAGATGTGCAATCGTGCAGCATTTCTGTGCTGTGCGGCTAACACCGTGCTAAATTGATTGGCCAACGGTAGTGAGCTGCATGCGAGTACACGCTGGAGTCTCACTAACATTTCTGTTTGCCCCTCATATCTTTCTAGGCCTGGGCAACCTGACAGTAATATCGCCCACGTTCAGTCTCTGACTGTGCGGCACTTTGCCTGGATCAAGCTTGTGCTTTCATACATACATTCCTTGACATCCGAGCGGCATTCGATTCAATCGATCGCGAAAGTCTTTGCAACTGTCTGCTGAGACACGGAGTGCCCGAGAAGCATTATATTGCCAAACTTCGGGCAGGGTTCGAGCGTACGGACAATTGACTTCCTCGTTCAATATCTACAGCGGGGTGCGTCAGGGCTGCCCTATCTCGCCGTTCCTTTTTAACTTCGCGATTGACAATGTCCTGAGAAAAGCTTTAGCTGCTCTGGTGGGCGCAGGTGTTGAACTTCTGCCGGGTGAGAGAGCTACCGATCTAGAGTATGCGGATAACATCGCACTTCTGGGAGATGACCCTCATATAATGTAACAAGCCCTGCACCGCCTGGCACTTGAAGCTTCAAGGTATGGCATGTGCTTTGCGCCTAACATGTGTAAAACACTTACCCAAGATTAGAGCTGCTCTCTTCTAAACCTAACTGTGTGCGATGTCAAACTTGAATTGGTCGACGGCTTTGTTTACCTTGGCAGTTGTATCTCTGGTGGCGATGGTGTCGAAGACGAGATCTCACATCGTGTTCGCAAAGCGGGTGCATCGTTTGCTAACCTTCGCCACTTGTGGCGTCGACGCAATGTTTCACTCCATACTAAAGGCCGGTTGTACAACGCAGTGGTGCGTGCTACACTACTTTATGGCTGCGAAACCTGGTCTACCGGAGCGGAAGATGTCCGTCGGCTTTCTGTTTGTGACACCCGTTGCCTGCGTAGGATTGCTCGTATTCGGTGGCAGCATCGTGTTACAAATATAGATGTCTGCAAGCGGGTGTTAGGACCAGGTGACCACGGACTGAGGGAAATGCTCATGCCTGATCGCTTGCGATGGTTGGGACATGTTTTAAAAATTCCTACTCACCGTTTACCGTACCGCGCCTTATTCGCAGAGCCTGGGAGAAACGATCGGGTGTCCAGTCCATAACGTGGCGCGTTGGGATGAAGAAACACACCGTAGCGCTAGACTCAGTTGGGCGTATTCGTTTGCCTGGGTGGGGTTCAAAAGCTCCACCTAATAATTGGCTGGAAACCTTACGCGATATGGCTGCAAACCGAAGTCAGTGGCGCCACTGTGTTTTATTATGTCATAATTTTTTATCCAGTATTATTTTTTATATAAATAAAACAAAAAACAAAAACAAAAAACCACAAAATCGCATGCAGTGAAACTACAGAAAACAAGCTGCATATTCCGCTTGCCTGCTTTCCCTTTTCCACGCGCTTGCTTATCTGCTTTTCCTGCTTCATATTGTTTGGCACTTTGACTGGCTCCAGACTTGTGCTTCATGATTTGTGATGATGAACGTAATCAAATGCCCTCGTTTGATTGATTAAAACCGCTGATAATGGCACACGCTGTTCGCGACACTTCTTGAAGTTTTCTTAAAGAAATGATCATGTCTGCGCCTTCCGCAGTGGAATATCAACCGTCGGCTTCAGACCTTACCTCATGACAATGATAATGCTGATTAGTTGTATCAATTTGGTATCTTTAGATGACGAGGTTTCGGCACGCATTTCTCTGATAACCCTTGCATTACGCAAGCTGGGATACCTTTAGTGACATGAAAAAACTGCAACTCAACGCAATTGTCTAATAATGGAGAGTACGGGTTGTACTTCCGTATTTTTTATCAATCTTTGACCTTGTGCAAACAGCATATCCGATGTCTCAAGAGTTCTGGTCGTTTGTGTATTCATTTGATGTGTAAAAATTGAGCAATTTTGCGCGCAAATCAATCTTTCAACGAATGGTTTTATTTTATCTGGTGTTATTCCCCGTCACTTAATCGACGAGAATCAAGATGACTGCTACAGTTTGAAATTCCATCGTGCTGAGACTCGACGCTAATGTGGTGCGATTTTTTGTGTACTTCCGTGACCTATATAGCTATACTGGGAGGCATCCTTTGAGTTCCAACAGAGCCACCGTTATCAATAGGGTGGATGGACATAGACTAGACGAGCTCAGTCTCTACGCTTTGCTTTATAGATAAGACTTGTTTGCCAAAGGCTTTGGTCGGCAGCCCTAATTGTTCTCCTGCATCGGTATAGGCGAACCAACGTTATCCCAATCCACATACCACAATGGCAATTACAACGAAATCTTATTCGATATTGCATCTGTTGCTGCCCTAGATGAATTAGGTCGCCTTACTTGCTGCATATGACGGGATGGGTAAGCGAAAAACGACGGCCAGCCTACATTTTAAATCTTGTACTACCCATGCTCTTTATTGTTCTTATTTATCCGCACCCCATGCCTTAAGCGACCTACTTGAACTCATTCAGAGCTAAGTTTATTCTGAAACTACAACCTAAGCAATGAAAGAAACGCCCGCACTAAATTTTTTCGTTAGGGATTTTTACACTCTGGTGATTCCTTCACATCCCCTTGGAGCTAATTCTCTATATATAGTCCTTACTTTTGAACTAAATCTCTTTCAATCGTAGGATGTGTGCTGTGTGACTGACGGTGTCTGACATTACAGATGCTTGAACTCGAAATAAGCGCTGTCTGTTCATAGTAGCCACTGGTGCCATGACTAGCTTTAGCAATGAGGAAAATAAAGATATATTAAACGATGATGCGCTTATTTGAATCGCGAAATTTCGAGTATTATTATTCTGGCTTGGAACATGAACGCTCAGCTTGATCGCCTAGATTTTCTGAGGCACATTTGGATGGTGTATTTAGGTTTGATGCAGTATCTTCTTGTACAGTAACTTCTCAGTCAATTTTCCCACGTTCGGTGGTGTACTACGTGATTGTCCAATTCTTTCATTTAGTCCATATTTTATTTACTGCTATAACGGAGTTATGTAATGCAAACCCAGATCATCTATCATCCAGCTTGGCTGTGATAAAAAGCTTTTGAATCTGGAATTTGCTGGGTATTTGTATTAATATTAGCGCATGTTTGAATAACTATAGTTTTGATCGATTTTCCAAAAGAACTGTAGCGTTCCGTAATTTAGATCATCTATGGCGTTAGCGAGGATCGCCTCTAGCACTCAAGTAGAGTCTATAACGCAGTATTTCGCCGGGTCATTTATGAATAGGAAAATTGTACTTAAAGGAAATAAGAATTAAGAACTCTGCAGACCTTTGGTAATCATTGTCTCCGCGCCATCGCTGGCGTTAGTTGGCACCGTTGAATAGGTAACGCAACTATTCGTAACATACTCCTTTGTTGTGACGTAGATAGGATCGATTTTAACGTGCGTAGGTTGAGTCATTTATTAAGAACGGAAAATCATCCTTTTTCTGACGCGGTTTTATTTGCCGCTCCCCACTCTGAATGACGTTGTTGTAAGCCAGGCCAGACTTACTTTTACTTTTGTGCGACTATCTCCTCCTGGAGGATGAGTCGCCTTCAATGAAGAGTCTTGGGAATTTGGGTACAAAGCAGCGTCCCCAGCACCACTCGGCGTTTGTTCGAGTCAGTTTCTAGTCTTTGCCTAACCATGTGCGACCTGCGAGACAGCAGGGAGTTGTCAGAAATAGGTGGTGTGCACCAACTAACCAACTAACTTCAGATTTTTCCTCTGGGTTTTATCGCGAAGCTTTTCCTGCGCTCGAGTATCACGCAAGGCAGCGGAGGTTTAGAATCAGGGCATTTCGTTCCCTTCGATGAAATGCCCCCCCCAGGCTAACGAGCTCCATCTGCCCGAAGCAAACTGGTTTAAAGGCGCTAGTCACTCGCCCTCGTCCCTTCTCCTGTTGGTAGAAGCAGTTCCGCCGGGCTAGGGTAGCCACTCATGCAGGCCAGAATCTGGACTTGCTTGTCAGAGGCTATTTGAGACGCGCGCCATATGGCCAGATTTAGACTTTGCTCAAGGTGATGAAGCACTTGACAGCTGCTCTGGTTGTAGTTGCAGCGACCTGTCACCTTGATCAGGCTTCGTGCGATCAGAATACTACATCTTACCCCATTATCGCATACAGTGACGGTCTTGTTGTGTGTACCTTCTTGAAGTGTTTGGTTCATCTTGCAGTTTTCGCAAGGTGGCTGTCGTGCTGAAGTTGCTCTACTCGTTCGCAAGAGTTTCATGTATCTGATTGCCATGAATACACACCTTATTTGGCAAATTGCCCACTGATCCTGGTCATGCGTGTGACTTGGCACCCCCTAAGCTCAATACAGGCTGCTCGGCGGTAAGGTCAAATCAGAGCTGGTGGGTGGAATGCATTTAGTCATGGTCTTTGTCCTGACTATCACAATGGTCTGACGAAACTTCTTTGGCAGAAGTGGAACCCTACCCCCAAACTGTTTTAACTGGTTGCATTTCAATTTCTTTCCATTACGAATATACAATCAGTCCTAAACATTAATCAATTGTCTGATCCCTCCTTTTTTGCAGCCTTTGATATGATAAAAACTACTACAAATGGACCCGAGCGCAAGTTGTCTGCGACAGTCAAGACTTCCTCGTCATCGGGTACGTTTCAAAATTTGCACTATTTGCGCTCTACTTTTTAATTCGTGTTATGACCTGTTTATCTTTGATGAACAGATGATAAAGCGGAACGAAAGCGTTCCCTAAGCGAGCACTCAGGTATCTCTTTACTTTCGCATGTACTGTAGTAGTGTATCATTTGTGGTGTTTCCCTTTTTAATGATTTTCTTCACTCATATGCATGCAACAGCTTGACAAGTCGCATCAGCTGAATTGTTCAACCAATATCGGCAATGTGTTGAATCATCGGTCTAGGTCATCTTCGGGTAGATTGTACTGATTATCGTTTGTTCATCATGTTTGTTGTTCTACTTGTGCATCTTGATTCATTTTTGAATTTTTGTTCCGGATATTTAAATTGTCATCTTTTCATGGTGGCTATAGGTGCAGGCGCGTTGGATGAGGACGTTTTCCGCTCCTCTTTTATTCCGTCTGTATCGGTTAATGTAAGTTGACGCTACTCATTTATACTCCGATATCTGAAGGTTTATTCATCAAAGGAACTATCCGAGACCGTGGCTCGCATCAGGGAGAATTTATCCGTCAATCCAGAGGAGTGGGAGAAACGCGTTGAGGCTGTAAGCTGCGTTCTGGATCTCACATTCTCACCTTTAACTTTCGCTCTTTTTCTTGCTATCCACATTTTTCTTTCAGTTGAAAACCCTTCGCGCAGTAGTTGCGAGTGGAGGCTCTCAGTTCGATGACTTTTATCCTTCGCTAAAAACGTTGGAATCTCCGGTAGACAGCTGCTTGCGGGATTTGAGATCCTCAGTGGTACGAGAAGCATGTATCACAGTCGCGTAAGAGACAAATTTTGTATTTATGAACCAATTATTATCCTTCCTCGAATACTATGCTATAAATCACGCTAAATTGTCACTGTTTTCGGCATTTCGCTCGAATACGGAGTTTCACTTATCTTTCTATCTACCGATACGCGGATCTACTTTGTTATTTGCGGACGCTAGCCGTACCACGGCAGCTTTACTGCCAGCAATGTTGCTGGTACTCTGGTTCTCGACTAACTCTGTTTTCATCATATCGTAGCAATTGATATAATTAATGTATTGCTGAAAATTCGTTGTACACGAATAAAGTCATTCTCTTCTTCTTCTGCCAGTCACGGATCTCTCCTATTATTGATACTTTCGCGGTTTTGTCCTAGTTGCAACGGATGTGCAATCGTGCAGTCCTTTGTGCTGTGCGGCTAACATCTTAGCCCACGTGCTGTCTCTGACTGTGCGGCACTTTGCTTGGATCAGGCTTGTGCTTTCATACCATCATATAGTTGCAACTTGAACCGTCATTTTTGCATCACTTACAATTTCGTTCCTATTCACTTTGAACAGTTACTTATCCCAGGAGCTCCGTAATCGTTTCGATCGGTTTGGTGAAACTATCATGCAGACATTAATCACTCTGATGTCCAACAGCGCCAAGATCATGGCTAGCAGTGGTATCGTGGCCATGCGCTTCATCCTTGAAGTGAGTTTATCAACATTTCTCATCTGATGCACATGGTAATTATACCCGTCAGCTGTTCCGTTGTATAACGTTGCCGGAATATGTAGTATAGAAATACCGCAAAGGTAACAATGCTCTGAACCGTTCGCTATCAACAGGTAGCCTCTGTGAGAACACGCTGCACTCGCTACAATAATCTTGCATATGTATATATGTCCAGGTTTGGGTAACTTAATAGTATGTATGTGCACCGTCTATTTCTATTTGCCCCCTCATATCTGTCTAGGCCTTGGCAACCTGACAGTATCTTAGCCCACGTGCCGTCTCTGACTGTGCGGCACTTTGCCTGGATCAGGCTTGTGTTTTCATACCATATACCCATACCATGTGCACAGTCTGAGTTAGTATGGCGCATCGCCTGACGCCTGGCTTGTATTTTCTTGCATACACCACTGCCCTGTTGTTTTTCGTAACTGACAATCTGCATAACAATCGGTATGCATCAAGCAAACAATAAAGCTGCAACCTAGATCTCTGTTGCGTCCATCATCCAATGTTCGCTGATACAGGTACTCGAGTCCCAATGACGTGTCACACGATGTACTTTCGCTCTCGGTAGACTCTCCCGTTTCCTTTCCCGCTATAATTGGATGATTGCGTTGTGCGTTGGCATTGGATAGTGTTGCATTACGTTTGTGACATTTTCGCCAGAGTAGATTTTTGCGGTTAGAACTACCCCTATCTCTAACTGGCATAGACTACTGAGCCGAATTTTTTACACTTCGAGCTTTGCTGCTCACTCAAATCAAATGGTGATAATGACGCGTAGATTCAGTACGCTTTGCTTGACCCCGTACAAAATTGTTTTAACTTTGAATTGTGTACATACGTGGTTTGATATGAAGTTTCGAGAAAGTGCCATGCTGTCCTACAAGACTTGTAAGCGCTTTGTAACTTTTGTATTCACCTGAACCTATAAAAAATTAGAAAAATATGTACAGCAGCGAGCTCCTAATTTTATTCTCTCACCAATTACTGCCAACAAAAAGACAAATAATGCCAATACAAAAATATTTATAACTACACGTTCGTATCCGGTTTATGCCCGAGGCCTCTCCGCTCCTAAAGACGTTACCCAGATGGCGTTTAGTTAATTAGTCGTCTGCAATTCACTCTGAAATCCGCAGTGGATATTCAATTGTGACCAACAAATTTCCTGACATTTTACCATAGTTAAACTTGAATTTTGGATTTTTGCAAATGATTAATTTTTCACTAATAACTGAAATCCGAACCTTCAGTTCTAACGTTACTAAATGTTGCAGCTACGTGATTTTAAAAAAATGTTCACGTATAATTTTCCCCTGTTTGTGTGTGGTTTGCCCATATCTGTCTGATGAACGATGCTCCTTTGTTCGCAAAGTATTAATCTTTAATGAGCATTATGATTTGCGATGCAGTAATTTTTCGCTGGTCACCAGTGCGGTGTTGCTGTCTAGTTTGTTTTTAGATAACCATGCTTACCAAAATCTCATCTCTTTACTTGGGATAGCTGTTTCTCCATTCAGTTTTTCCTTCTATCTGACTATTCCAGTGAAATTACTTGGAGACAATCCTGTCTTGCAGTTCGACTAGCCGTCAACCCACTTTTATCTAGATCTAGGTCCTTGTATAATCACGAGAATAAATCCTTAGATGGCTGGCTTCAATAGGGAAATATTTTTGGGCCGACTGGTTTATTCCGATTTAACGATCCAACGCCTAACGTTATCTTTTTATCGTTATTTAATTGATCACACGAATCTCTGGTATTTTGAACAATCGGTTAACCATCATGTTTAATCCTTAGTGCTCTTGTGTAAAAATGAATTCTAAAGTTTCGAAATTCAAGCTCCATGGTTAAAAAAGCAAGCAGATTGATGACGTTCAGCAATTAGTGTGTGCAATTTGTCACGATGGATAAGTCAGGCTACTCCATTGTCGGTTTATCAATAATAGTTCGGCAATCTTATCCCTAAGCATCAAGCTCAATTAATGTACGACACATGTTGGGAGGGAAGCTTAAAAATAAACAAACACTGAGTGGAACCGTTTGTGTTAGTACCGTCCTTGGATCTGGCATCTGCACCTCATGTGAGTCGACTCGTAATTTGAAGCTGTCTCGATACCTGAATAGTATCTGAATTTGTATTGTCTAGCCAAAATATATGCGAATAATATATTGAGCAGGTTTACTTGATTCACGGTTCATTCTTAAAAAACAAGCAGTATTACAATAACGACAGGGATACCTTTGATACAAGTAAAATGTGGTCGGATATTTTGCCAGGATCGCAGTAAGTCAGATTAGTAATATGCGAGTTCACTACCGAGTCCTACTGTATAGAAATACTTCCGGCAGTTTCGTCTGGATTCGAGTGCTAGGGCAAATACCATATAGTTTGATCGAAAGCATTCATACTGTTACTTTGAGGTCGGCCAGACCCAGGTAAGGATAGCGTTTCTAACTGCATTGGAGACCGTACTGATATCTCGGATGTGTTTCGCAAACATTCGCACACTAAAAGTTTTCCAAAAAGGCTCGCCCATGTGGTATATGCCAGACCGTGACATTAGGTGAATTTGATAGTTTTGTGTTAATGTTAGCCCTAGGAGTCTTTTTCATAATCTGGCTTTCTATTCTTCCATAGTAACTTCATTATAACTCTGCTTGCTGAGTAAAAGTAACAGTTTCACGTTGATGTAACAACTGTACATCTGCTTACTGATATGAACTCTGAGAGATTGTTCGTCCCAAATAGTCTGTATAGTCTTATGAGAGGCCGTACACAGTCAGATCACCATACACCTGCGATGTGCCTCCACGGTCGATAGCGATTGTAGGAGGCAAGCAACAACATCTTCCCAGAGTGCATGATAGCATATTCTCACAAGTATGTAAATGAAATTGAGCCTTTACACGTTACCTTTTCTAGCTTTTCTGTGCTGTGTTGCGACGCACGAATCCTCGTATTGACTAATTCGCACTTTACATTTCTATTAACTTGTTTGTATTTGTCTCGATTGGTTCACCTATCATATTCACCTGTTCCACTGTTCGCTACTGACACTACTGCACCGAAATCACTCACTTCTTCCGTATCAAGCAGCATAGTCATTTTAAGCGTTACGAACAATATGAGTCAGCGTATGCTCGAGATATGCATCCATTGTTTACGTCGACTCAGGTGGGTAAACACAAGCAACTCGAGTCCATATGTAAACTATCCTACTCAAGTTATGTTTCCACGTAAAATTCAATGTTTCAGCGAATAACACGCTGAGGTCTCACCGCTATTATCATTTTGTTAAATACCTTTCTTGGTATTGACGACCTGATATTAGACCACGCACAGGCTATACCTACCTCCAGATTTGTGTTTTCATGCATTTGTGAAGATCAATGCCACATTGTAGCGACGTTCCGCACGTGTGCTGCCTTTGCGAGGTTGTTTTGCCACCGGACGGGAGCTTCATGCGGTAGCACGTCAGATTCTCACTGCCATTTCTATTTTCATCCTCATATCTGTCTTGGCCGGGGCAACCTGGCAGTATCATAGTCCACTCGCAGTCTATGACTGTGCGGTACTTTGCCAAGATCGGGCTTGTGATTTCGTACATTCATACATACATACACTGCGAGTTTGTCCAAGTCTAGACAATCTGGAACAACACCAGACTACTGGCACCTGGGAGGTAATTATTTTTCCACGGGAAAATCGTGAAACGAATGAAGTCGAATTTCTGCTTCAACGCCAAGCCAATCATTTTACCACATATGATTCCGAGGCAAGTGTGAAGTCACCAGCGTAAAGTCATACAAAATAGCTATCCGATATCTGAGCAACCTGACACACGAGGTCTTCCAGTGGTTTTCCTTTCACAGAGGAAAACGGCAAGTATTTATATTTTGTTTGCCTTACCCTAAATAATATTTGATCATTATACAGTATTTCCACACTATACGGCCAACAACGTGCCAATTTAATTACATCTGGTTACGAACCACATTTGTGAATAGCTGCAGTCTTACCTTGATGCAAATGAGAATCTTTGTTCAAGATCCTGGGATTAACTCCATCTACATGTGTGTGTGAGCACATTTAATTGAACAAATTGGTCGTGCCAACCTTATCCAACAGTGGCATACAAACGCAACTTGTTTACCATTCTTCCACTGTTTCAAGCGCGTGCGGATCCTGATCCTATTGTCCCTACCCGTTCAGTGCAAACACCACGAAACCGGTTGCTTGCACCTACGTTATCCAACAGTGACTTGCAGGCTCAACTTTGCAGGCTTTATATTGTCTACGTCAGTACAAGTTGACGAGATTTTTGCTGACACGAAGTGTATGAATGTGCCGCACCCTACGTGGCTCCACCCTTGTGGTTCGGTGCAAACCGTCACGCTCCGTTGTTTACACCCGTGTAAACCAATGTGGCGAACTAATGAATTCACTTCTAGCTCTTGCCTACCTTAATCGAAGTTTTCCATACACAATTACAATCAGTTGAGATACTCATATGGCTTGCCTTAAAATCAAACATGCTATTCAGTATTGCCAAGTTGACCCTGTTTCTGAGCGTACTCTTTGTAAACTATCATGTGGTATGGTATGGTATGGAAGCATAAGCCTGATCCAGGCAAAGTGCCGCACAATCAAAGACTGCATGTGGGCTAATATACTGTTAGCTTATATTTGTCACTACTCATCCGTGCCAAGCCCATCGAACTATTCGCAAAGTTGATCACGACGGTCCATAATGGAAGCACTGGACTCGAGTTTCGCTCTTATTTGAGCTCATCGGCAGTGCATATCCTCCGCTTCGGGTGGGATTTGAACCCCCGACCATCACCATTGTAGTCCCACACCTTAACAACCTGGGCTGCCGACCACCATTTGACCGATGGCAATTAAGCGTTTATGAACTCTTCTCCAGACTGGCACATTTGAATAGCTTTGTTTACCCGCTTAATTGCGATCGGTCAAACGGTGGTCGGTAGCCCAGGTTGTTAAGGCATGGGACTACAATGGTGATGGTCGGGGGCTCGAATCCCACCCGATGCGAAAGAATATGCATTGCTGATGAGCTCAAATAAGAGCGAAACTCGAGCCCAGTGCTTCCATTATGGACCGTCGTGATTAACTTTGCGAATAGTTCGATGGGCTTGGCACTGATAAGTAGTCAAAAATATAAACAATACACTCTCCAAATATCCCTTATGCTGTTAGGTTGCCCAGGCCTAGAGACATACAAAAAGGATTTGAAACTATCATGTACCTTTTACTGTGTTTACAAGTATGCTAATTTGATTGAACGTCTATGACGGTACTGGTCCAAGTTCCCTTCGTCATCTTCCCTATTCTAGTGCGTAGCAAGTTTGGTTCACATTATCCACACAGTTAACATCGTCCTAGTCTCGGACAATACGCTGCTGTTTGCGAGAACACGCCACATTCTCATCGTCAATATCTAACACTTCTTTGTGTAAGACGGTAACAACTAAAAACAATGTCTCAACCCATTACTGTGCTGTACTTTGCTGGCCTTCAGACTTTTGA
Organism: Atriophallophorus winterbourni; assembly: GCA_013407085.1. Classification (NCBI taxonomy): domain Eukaryota; kingdom Metazoa; phylum Platyhelminthes; class Trematoda; order Plagiorchiida; family Microphallidae; genus Atriophallophorus; species Atriophallophorus winterbourni. The sequence goes on along the minus strand of JACCGJ010000435.1, from coordinate 91,395 downwards.
TTTCATACATGCATACTTGACGTTTATCCGCCATGCTTTACGGTCGCAATAGTTTGTTTGTGTTATTGAGACCGCGTTGCACTCCACTTCATGCAATTTGGTCGGTTGCAGATAATGCACCTCGTTCCGTTGCTGTTGACCATGAATGTACATCATGAGCGCATGCAACACAACTTTTCGAATGACTCAACAGTCCAATTCTAGAGGAACAATCTCTCCCACAGCTTTCAAAGCGATATACAATACTCCGACGAACGATGTCATTTGCACGCTGACAACGTGATCTACGATTAGCAGCCGAGAACAGTTCCATAGTTCCATATTTACTGTCATTATAACAAGGAGAATATAATAATAACGATAACAACAATAATAATGTCAGCATGTTGCGTTTCTTGTGTTACTCAACTTAATGTTCAATCCAAATATTTTGATAACTATTGACACGCCTTGTTACCCAATATTTGTTACTGCTTCTGTCAACGTTTGACACGATGGTGAATATCTCAAAGGAAAAGTCGTGTTGAAGCAACCAATTTTCCACTCTATTAAATGTTTCTTCGTGATAATGTTTAAGCTTAGAATTCTTCATGGCATCACGAATTCTCACCAACAACCCGTACCCTTTATTTCGTTCTTCCGGTCGAGCGTGTTCGTCTCTCAAACCTTTTTCACCTATTTCATTGACTCTCTCACTCTTTCATCATACGCGAAAACTCATTGCCTTGGCCAACATCGATATCCACCGGAGTAGTTTAAGCTGTAACACGTGACATCGATTTTTGTTAAGTTTGTTGTTGATCATATGAATTTCTCCATTTCGTTACACGCGATTGTCTTAGTTCTGATGGTTTTCATACAAAGGTTGCCTTACTATGCTAGTCAGGTATTTGCTCAACGTGCATTCTGCTCATTCTTCACGTATAACCTAAAGAACTGCACGTTTCCAGCAGTGATTGTGTGACTCAAGCTGGTTTACACTACTGTGACACATAACATTGAATTTGCGGCAACTCTTCATGGCCGGACTACATTGATGTTTCGTAAATGAAACTCACGGTGGCTGTAAATATTGATAGGCTCTTTCATTAACCCAGTTTGCTAAACCAGCGGTCTCCCGGCAATCACAATCTCACAGTTGTTTGCTTGTGGTAGCGCGAAGCTGTAGAAGTAGCGGAATGTTGTGCACGACATTCGGTGGTTTCCGAATTTTGTTACATCAGTGTCGTTCGCGACTCCCGCCACTTCGAGTGCGAGCTTACTCACCGTGATTTGTATTGATTTTTTCGCATCAATCTAGCTTGCTTTGAGTGTTTGCGAGGTAACTGCACGACAGTCCATGCTGAACACGTACGTGTCACCGCAGACAGATTGACGCGCTTGGCAACAGTGTTTGCCATTGTGAATGCATCGATGAAAAACTTTTGTGTAGACACTCACTCGCGCTGTGCCTTTCCCATGGTTTAATCGATGGAGTTATTCATCAACTTTTCTTCTTTTTTTATTTTTCATCCTGTGACGGCACGGCACTTTGCCTGGATCAGACTTGTGCTTTCATACCATTTCATCCTTGAAACAATGGTTAAATGTAGAAAAACGCTAGAAAGATTGAAGCCTTTCTAATCTAAGACTGGAACGACCTACCCGTACAATCCCATGTACCCTAACATCTAGACGGGGTTTAACAAATGTACATCAAAAAAAGATATTTATATTTTCACGCTTTTTTATTAAACCAGGCGCCATGACCGGTTTCGTGCTGCTTACACTCATCATGTAGTGACAATATACACATCAGCGTCTGAGTTGCACTCAAACACAGATCAATATTCGCTTCGAATAGGGTTTCAATCATTGCAGATTGCTTCATTTTGTGTAAGCCACTTGCAGCCTGGTCGCACTTTCTCGTTGAGTGCAAACTCCACTAAACCCGCCGTGAGGTATGTGATGGCGCTACGGATATTATGCTCCAACCCACGCGTTTCACCACAGTCACATGGTCATGTGTGTACGTTTGGATAGACAGATTGCTTGTGTCAGCCTAACCGAGCAGTAATCTCAAACATCACACATTTTTATCACCTTTTTTCTCTGATCGATCCTCGGATATTTAACACCCACACCGTTCTACGTAGTATGATGAACTGTGTGCCACACGTGGTACTTTTAGTATACCTTGATCAAGACAGAAATGTGTGAAAAAACAGATGACCTTATACGAATAAAGCCTCTTTCTTCTTCAAGTCGGTTTGGTCTGTTACTAGAATCGGATGAGGAAGCGTTGTGTTGTGTTTATTCCAACAGGCTTCCGTTTTTATTTATTGTTTGATACATTCACTTTGTTTGATCTGTGAAAACGCCAGCACTTTGTGGCATTGCTCTACTCCAGCCTTGTGATTGCATGTAACGGTGTATTCGATTGCGATGGTGCATAGCTTCACGCAATTGTAGTCACAAGACGCAAACTGCGTCCATTGAAATAACCTGTTCATTAGGAAAATTTGATTCGTTTCAGAAAATAATGGACGATTGTTCAGTATATCTTGAAACATTTCTAGCTCCAAACGCCTGCTAACACGCGAGTTTGTTATCTTACTTAAGGTGTCCTGCTTAAAATCATAATAATCCAACTTGGGAACTGTGTATACCTAGTAAACATTTTTTCGTGTATGATCAATCGATTAGTACCCGCGCCGTCAAAATTGGGAGGTATGGAGCTTAAACACACGTTTCGTTTCCACCGCTACATTAGTGCCGTTAGGTTGTTTGTTGCTGTTCACCTTGTCTTGATCCCTTCCAAACGCATAGTATTGGTGTTGTTCGCAGTTAAGACCACATTAATTGTTACGGGTAGTGATCTACAAGAGGACACTGTAATTATATTTGATTGGACCTTGGGTGGAATGCTTGTAGCTCATGGGTTCGACAACCACGAGATTTACTAATATCTCGGAAAAAACTGAACAGTTTACAACATACAAACTGAGAAGGCGCGACGGTTACTATCACCTCACAATAGGTTATGCAGCAAATGTCATCTAAGTTGATAATGAAACGTCCTTTCGCTAAAGTGCCAGCTATCTGAACACTCATTGTTTTTTTTAATTTCCATTTTCTTCCCGGGCAACCTGTCAGTATCGCGTCCGGCTTTCAGGTTGCCCGACTGCGTGGTAATTTACCCGGCTTGTTATCGCACAGTTTGCCTGATACTTTTCACTACTCGGTAATCGCGTCGATGCTGTTACCTGCTGTTGATCTAACTTTCTCGTCTGTCTTTATTTCACAGAACACTCATTCTCCTCGCTTCCTTCCCATACTGTCGGGTACCATGACATGCAAATCCAACGTGACTCGAAAGTGAGTTGCTTCCTTCCCTTGTCAATTTTGATTACGTTCGTTTTTCAACTGTGGCCTAATAAGCAAAATCTCATATTCATGCGATTCAAATAATTGATTTCAGTTCACAAGCTTGCTGCTTTATTTTCCAATCTTATTTTTGTGATATTTTACCTTGATTAGTCTTTGCTCTATTGATTTTATCACACGAGCAGGCACTGCTTTTATTAACCTATATTAAGCATATATTGTTCCATGTTTTACACGCGAGGATCTAAGTCCTTTATTCAGCTTAGCTCCCCTATTTTTGGCAAATGGCTATTTGAATTGCGGCCTAGAGAAACTAAGCGCCCTGGTCACTAGACCAACGCGACTAGTATGTTTTATGTGAAACACAGGAGCATATAGACGGCGCATTGAATCACTTTTATTAAGGCGACATTCCGAACGACAGCGTGCCTTAATACCGTGGGTCTGCAGAAAGATGAGGTTAATCCACACTTGATTTGTTTGCTACGCAAGCTTCTTCGGAATACGCATCCGGACGAGAGAGTTTGTAGTCAATACCTGCCTTCGAGCTGTTGATAGTGACTGAGGGCGTCCAGCAATGGTGGTTTGAAGTGTTTCTGGGAGTGAGTTCAAGTAGTGTAGTTAATCGCTGTTCATTCACAGCCGTTTTTACACAGACATGATACTACTCGGTCGTCTACATCAAATAAAGTGCGTTTCGTTAATCGCGTCTCCGTGCCTTCAGAGCATTGCCTTCAATTACATAAGGGTAAAACGCGAGAGGTTCGTACCAATTGTTGCCCGAGTTAGCACTTTATACGTCGCTTGTACGGAAGCGACCAGTCTTGGGCCCAATAACGCCACTTTCTATTTAGTGACTGATGATTTCCACTCATTGACTGTCCACTATCCTTGATTAGGAAATGGGGAAGTGATTTTTGCCGCAGTCAATCACATTCATCGCGTCGTGATGTCATCCTCGGCAAGCGCTTGTCCTCAGACACCGAGCCAATCTAGCAGATCAGCGTAGGTTTCGCTAGATGCGCAATTTTAATACACCATCTCAAATAAATTGAGCATTTATTGAAAGGTGTTGGTGAGCACGCTTGTTTTGTGACCGTTACTCCAATCCATTTTATCTATCACTTTCCTATCTAAACAGATGTATATGCGAATTTTTGGAAATCATTTTCCGGACTTGGCCTGTAAACGTCCTGGAAAAGCATTTGGGTCTGTTGCAAGATGCTCTCCGAAGAGGCGTTGGCGACGCAGATCAAGAGGCACGTGGTCTCGCACGCCGGTAAGTTCTCCTGCATGCTTGGAAAATGGGGAATAATTTTCTACTTTGATTTCATTGCTAAAGTAACTCCTCTCGTGTACGGCTGTGAGATGTGAGCATGAATTTGGATTGTACCCAGAGTATTCGAATAATAGTAAATAGCGCTCATAACGTTGGTCAATTGTTATGCTGCTTAAATATGACAAGTGTATTTTCATCTTTAAATCCTCTTGCGTAGTTACTAGGTTACTAATCATATGCACATTATCGATAATATCCTCGTTCAACGTATTAGCTGACGATAATTCAGTTGAATACGGAGCAGCGAAACTATTATCATGCTACTAGGGCCAACTGGTACTTCCGGAGACTTCTCGATTACATTCGGTACAACCGTTTTGTCGGAATGGATTTTCATGTCGCTTGCATCACTGGTTATGCTAAAACATATATCCCCATGCGGGCGTATGAAATAAAAAAATGTATCACGTGATTTAGAAAGTCAAACTTTGAAGCCGCTGTTGGATATGTTTTGTACAACAAACTACGATGTTCAAACACAGAATCACAGTGATTTGTGGTCAAGCTCTTAAGGCGCTCATGGATAACCAATGTAATGTGTTGCTCACATCCCTGCACTTAAGCACCACAACCAGCATTCACTTGTTTGTCGTCATCGGGTGGCGACACTAAGATTAGGTTAAGTTAGTCTGGTCGTCGTGGAAGCCACTGTTTAATAGGGTTCGCACAATGAACCACGATGTTCAAATACAAAATCACTTAGCCAAAAACTGGTTTGGTGTGCAACTGCTGGGGATGCGAACAACACATTAGAATATCACCTGATTGTTGCGCAAAAGTTCCGCACAGAGTGATAGACCTCTTACGTCTCGTGATATCTCAACTTAGTCTCGTCTTAAAGAATTGCGCGGACGCCTGCAGCGTTCAGGAGTGAATTATAGCCCATTCGTCCTACCATGAAATCCCTACATTGGTTTGGCCGCATCCTTCCTAGCACTCACCTCGTGACCCGAAATGCCTTGTTTTGATCGTCTACATGGTCAGGGTGGTTTATTGGTGAGTCGGCGGCAAAAACACGCACTTACAGCCTGTGGCTTTTAGAAACGCGGTCACTACTAGAGTTTACCTTCGCACTACCCTAGTACGCTCAAACTTATGGGACATTAATTAAATTTCTATTATGCATGGCTGTATACTCGCGAATCAAGTTGAGAAAATAGCGATGCAGCTCATCAGTTTTCTTATCCCAGTCTACCAAAGTGTAAGCGAATGTTTTTCAATATCGTATTTCGCGAAGCCGTTGAAACACATCAAACACTATAACCCATCTTATCTTTTAATTTATTCCAGAACGATTGTTTATTTCCACTGTTTATTCTCCAAACTAATCCGCCTTCTACAACTTCCAGTGCGTTTCCACTTTTCGCATCCAAGTTTCCCGAACAAGCTTCGTCATTGCTTCAAAATTTGGACGCTCAAAAACGCAAACTGGTTGAAAAAGATTTAGCGGATGCCGGGCTGAGTGGTTTCGTGACGAATCCGGAATTGTCCAGACCACAATCCAGTATGGCCACTAGTACCGTGGCTCGCCGACCCACGAAACCTGCTCTCGGCACCAGTGCGATTGGTGTGAATGGAACACGAAGTCGACCACCGATTACAACAATGAACGACTATAATGCCGGTACACATTCGCGCTCGTTCGTCTTTTAAGCCCTTTTTGTTCATTCAAATTCATCGAAGCACTTCATTGCACTTACACTCCATTACCGGTTTTAGCGAATCAGTGCATGGATGTACAATCGTGCAGTACTTCTGTGCTGTGCGGCTAACACCGTGCTAAATTGATTGGCCACGGGTAGTGAGCTTCATGCTGAAACAGGCTTGAGTCTCACTGTGTTGTTGTTGTTGTTGGCCTCTTTCGGTCGATGTCGACAATAGATGCACATCACAATCGCAGGAATTTTCATGTTCCACGGCTTTTTGAATGACTAAACAATCCGATTCGGGAGGAATAATCTCTCCCGCAGCGATTGCAACGATAAGCAGAACTCGGTTGCAGGGCGTCAGTTGCACACCGGCGGCGTAATCTGCGTTCAGCAGCCAAGAGCTGTATCTGCTCCTCCCCAGCTTGCAGTCTCACTACCATTTCATGTTCTATTTTCTTCCTCATACCTGTTTAGGTCTGGGCAACCTAACAGTAATATCGCCCACGTAGAGTCTGTGCGGCACTTTGCCTTATCAGGCTTTTGCTTTCATATAATATCATACGGGTTTTAGCTCTTCACCCTCCTCCGATGCAGACGATGCGGTTGTGTTTAGTAAGCGGATCAAGAGTGTTAAAGGTAAATTGAGCCACTGTTTAGCTGATTCGCCACCGATAGTTAACTGCGCGCGAAAACACGCTGGCGTCTCCTCACGGATGTGCAATCGTGCACCATTTCTCTGCTATGCGGCTAACATCGTGCAAAATTGATTGGCCAACGGTAATGAGCTGCATGCTGAAACACGCTGGAGTCTCACCATCATTTCTATTTCTATTTCCCCCCCTCATATCTGTCTAGGTTTGGGCAACCTGAGAGTATGTTGGCCCGCGTACAGTCTCTGACTTTGCCTGGATCAGGCTTGTGCTTTCATACCATACCATTTATATTTCCTATATCTGTTTAAACCTGGGTATGATGGTATGGTATGAAAGCACAAGCCTGATCCAGGCAAAGTGCCGCACAGTTAGAGACTGCACGTGCGCTGAGATCTGTCAGGTTGCCTAGGCCTAGACAGATATGAGGGGGGAATAGAAATAGAAACCTGGGTAACCTAACAGTATATTAGGCCACGTATGTTCTTTGACTGTATTGCATTTTGCTTGCATTATACTTGTGATTTCATACATACATACTGTTAAATAAGCTTGGCAGAGTCAACCGTTGGATAACTGTTCCGGACAGTGGAATCGAATCAAATTCTAAAATTCACCGCAGTCTTGTCGCTTTTATCTCTTATATATCCCATCACATGTGCAATCTGTGACTGACCCCAGGTCTGTGATTTTATGCATACATTTGCATACGTGGGAGCAGCACAAGACTTGGTGCTTCCTTATTGAATATTTTAAATGGTATGATATGAAAGCACAAGTCTGATCCAGGCAAAGTGCCGTACAGTCACAGACTGCACATGGGCTAGGATACTATCAGGTTACCCTGGCCTAGACAAATATCAGACTCCAGCGTGTTTCAGCATGCAGCTCACTACCGGTGGCCAATCAATTTAGCACGATATTAACCACACCGCACGGATGTACTGAACGATTGCATATCCGAGCATTTGTGAAGGGTCCTATTGACTTTCGTTTACTCTTCTGATCACATTGTTGACTTATTCGAGGAGTCGTGTGTCTGAATTATCTTGTATTCTTTTGCGTGCATTTATCTACCACTTTCGCACCGTTTAAAAAATTTCTATAACCTGATTTTACCCAGTAGGGCGCTACATGCGTTTGGGGTCCGTTGTATCTAGTTCGGACACAAGGGGTCGTTTGCCTGGCCGTAAATCAGTTTCGCAATCACAACGTGAGTTCAATGGTTTTGGTCGCTTCGTAATGTATTTTCTTTTATTGTAATCTTTCACCCCTTTACCGATGTCGACGTTCGATTTTCCATACCATTTATTTATTCATCCATGTATGTACGCGACAGTGGCGCTCAAACGATTTTTCGTTACTGTTGTGTTACTGACCTGCACCTGATGGCATTTTGCCAAGATAGACGGTTGTCGCTTTTGGTGAATGGACAACAACGAAATCTATACAATTCTGTAGCGCGATCGATCATTTGATGCGTTGTGCTGTCTCTCGCATTGGGTCCATGTTCTTGTATTGCTCATCTTTTGCATATGTTATGTCATTTCTTAACATCGTTTCGAGTTTTCCAACTGCGTATCATTCACTCCTGGCTATTTTGTTCAGCTCACTTTGATCCATCGCGAATAACTCCACCCATTTCGAACCAATGCTTGATTGTCAACTACTTGGCTTCAACCGGTTTGCGTATCGTACCTGATATCAAACTGCTCGATGATTCCGGATCCCGTTCCCTCGTGCCCCGTGCATCCAGCAGCAACGACCTTGTGCAGCGGGCTAGCTCTGAGTTGTCCATCGGTATTTGCATGGAGCGTTATGTTCTTGGTTCGAAGTTGATTCGGTTTCGTTCTCATTGTTGGGTTCTTGTTCACGTTATCCACCCTTGTGTTCATTATGTTACACAAGTGCCGGTGTGTGTGTTGAGTCGTATGGCCAGGACTTCACTAATAGTGAACATGCTCACCAAACTATTCGTGGCATTTGTAGTGCAGGTTTTACTTTCTGTACCAAACGATGCCCGGACATCTCTTTTTCAAGGAGCCAGATTTATTTTATAGACATTCTGTTGGGCAGTGATGCGCTTACTTCGATATTTTTCTACCGTTGGCTTCACGTTGCTTATAGTAACTTGTTGGCTTGGTCACCCTTAGTGCTTTATTTCCCTTTCAGCCACCAGTAGAGAAGTGTCCCCATCCCGATTTGCTTACTTTTCTTACGGCGACGGTGCCCAAAATCAACCGTACAACCCCTCCGGTTACGCCGGACGGAATGGCGAAAGCCGCGTCGCTTCTGGGAAGTCAACAACGATGTCGTATAGACCCGGCACTGCTAGTCGAGTACCGCGTAGTCAAGGTCCTAGTCGAGAGCAATCACCGAGTCGGTCAATCACAGGTAACCAAGCAGAGCCGGCAAGATTCAGCGGGAGAGGTATGGCCTACGGAAGCCTTCGAAATCGCGGTAGAAGTAAGTTCTCCTTTAATATTTGACAATAACGGGTATTTATGTATCTCCTGTTACCTTGCTTTTATCAGTTTTGTCTGTATTCCCTCAATCTTTGCATCAAAGTGCTGGAGAAAACGTGTAGCTCAGTCAGCAATTTTTCATCTAGCGCACATAGTATACTACACAGGCTTCTTCATCAAGTGTGTTGGTATCCTCATCACTTTAGCGTTCTCAGAAATATATAGTCCGTCTAATTCGCTTCATTCGTTAGTCGGTTCCTTTATGTGTCTGTCTTGTTATTCCGAATTTTTATTTGGTAAACGATTTTCCGTGAATTTACATGTCGTATCGAATTATAATATTAGATCGTTGAGATAGATTTCATGATTTTCCAAGAAGCGCGTGTCCTTTTTTTCGTGGTTGACGAATTTCTCTTATAATCAACTTGCCATCCCTTATGGGGAGAATCTATTGCTTATAAACACTGCTGTTCGGTGCTAATAGAAATCTGAGTTGCACCATAACCAGTGGAAGTCGCCGCACCACAACCATCAACTGTAATGGTGAAAATCTTATCTCCTTTATTAGATTGGTGTTGACTTTTACAACACAATTAGTGGTATGCTTGGTTTTTGCACTATATTATTCATTCACTTGTCTCTTTCGTCTCACAGCTTCCATGAGCGCCATGAGTGATTGTGGAGATTCGGCTGATATTGTAAGTATCGAATTCTCATTTGTTAAATTGCCTTTTCGATAACACCTCTTTGAACTCTGCCGTTCACAGACGCAACCCAATCAGACCTTCTTTTTATTTTAACCTAACGGTTTCAGTGTTTCCACTGCTTGCTGCGTGTTCCCTTCCACCGTTTATCTTCGTTGTCTCAATTTCTGTTCGAGCTTGATTAGCCAGGTCCCGTTCGCAGCTCTCACCAATGATGCTGTATAATAATTTTACGGGTGTTAACGATGACTTCAATGACACCACCCGGTGTTCGTAATTTACGATGTATCTTAAATGTTATACTTCCAACTTAATAGTTGTATTATCTTCATAGTTGAACAATTCTTCAATCTGTGTTGTATACGTATGTATGAAATCACAAGTCTGATCCAGGCAAAGTGCCGCACAGTCAACGACTGCACGTGGGCTAAGATACTGTCGTATTGCCCAGTCCTAGACAGATATTGGAAAAATAAAAGTGCCAGTGAGACTCCAGTGTGCATTCGTATACAGCTCACTACCGGGTGGTAAATCACTTTAACAGGGTGTTATCTGTAAAGCACCGATGTGCTGCACGATTTCGCATCCCTTTGTTGTATATACCTTTTACGATCGATTCTCAGTTAATTATCATTGTTTTCTATCATTCATCACCTCAGAAACCGTCGTATGCACCACATTTGCCTTGATTGTATGCCAGTTTAATCGGGTCCAACGGAGCACCTCGCTCAAGGCACACCATACACTTTGAGCATCATGATCACGTGATTCAAACGTGAAGAATGTTCGATTTAGTAGATTCGCAGCTGTGGTTTTCCGCATTGGTGTCTATCTGTGTTCTGATCAAGTTTCATTTACCAATAATCCTCGCGACAATAGTTGCTCCCTCATCGTGATGCATGATGTGCAATCGTACAGTACTTCTGTGCTGTGCGGCTAACACCGTGCTATGGGTAGTGAGCTGCATGCTGAAACACGCTGGAGTCTCACCACCATCTTTATTATCTATTTCTCATATCTGTCTAGGCCTGGGCAACCTGACAGTAATATCTCCCACGTGCAGTCTGTGACTGTCCGGCACTGCCTGAGTAAGGCTTGTGTTTTCATACCATACCATGTCAGTTGAGCGTTAGTGACTGTTGTTTGTATAATAATGTGCTTGATTATAATGTTAATCATATTTGGGACGAGGCCAAATATCGCCCACTTTGTTAAACTGCACATGGGTTGAGGCTGTTTGATTACATTGACTGAGATAGAAATAGTGATGGTTGCATTCAGTTTAACACAAGCAATGTCTTTTCTCACAAAATTTGGGCAATCGATTTTGTTTATTCTGTCACAGTTGATACTGCTAGTTGTATGGTAGAATTTATAGAAGTATGTTGAATCAGTGCTCCACTTTACCCCTGCTCACCTTGCTTGCGCCCGTCCATCCGCTGAAACGTTAACCCTCGAGTACGCCTATGCGATGGCCTCATTTTCGGCACCACTCTCCACTATGAATTGCATAGCTCGTTCGGGGATGAGTTTACTTTAAGTATCTCATATAATGTGTAATACTTGTTTTCTTTAGTGAAGCCAGTACAATGGCAGTGTAGCATAGTTTCAGCGTACTGCTCTGTTCCACCAAAACTTGTCTAGGCCTGGGCAACCTGACTGTATCTTCGCCCACGTGCAGTCTCTGACTGTACGGCACTTGGCCTGGATCAGGCCTGTGCTTTCATACCATACCATACCATACAATACCAAAGCTCGATACAGCACACTTTCACTGTCTTATTTGTAAACGGGATATTTTTCTTTTCACACGCGAGATTAGATTCAACCCTCTTCTTCCCCATTTCATTGTGCTTGCCCCCCTGTGTCATCAGATTCACTGTCCAAATCGCGGCGCTTTCGAATCGGATGACAATTTCTCGGAAACGTCGTCCCAATGTTCTGAGAAATCAGGTCGTTCCGGTCTCGGCTACAGTCGTCAACGCTCTGTGCGATTGACTAACGTGAGTCCATGTTTCTCATCATTTGTTGTGCTCGTGTGTGTTTCTTTCAATCGAATGTTGTGTCGTTTATTCTTAGCGATATTTGGTTGGTGATATCTATCTAACCACATAACTTGATTGTTGATTTTGTCTTGCTAGTGACACTTATTTTTTGCTTCTTAATTAGATGCCTCAGTGAAACCAACCTACTCTTTCCACACTCTGACTAACAACATGCATCCTTACACGTTCCATCTTTTTCCGTTGACAACTTTAGTAACTCTTGTACGCTTGCAATCAATTTCCAGTCAACCAGATAATCCTTATTATTGAATCTGTGCAAACGGTCGTTGTCTTAGATCAGCGATCGATACATTGCACCATGTATATTAACGATTCGGTTCAGCGGAATTGTATTTCCTTCTACGTCAAAATTCAACTGCTACCATTTCCATCTGACCTATAACAACCGACTTGCAACATTATAACTATCCTCCTCGCCCTATTCAATCGCGGTAGTAGCTCAAAATCAGTGTGTATGAAAGCACAAGCCTGATCCGGGAAAAGTGCCGCACAGTCAGATACTTCATATGGGGGAAGATACTGTCAGGTTGACCAGGCCTAGACAGATAAGGGGAAGGAATATAGCAATAGCATTGAGACTCCAGCGTGTACTCGCATGCAGGTCACTACGGGTGGCAAATCAATTTAGCACGGTGTTGGCTGCGTAGCACGGAAGTGCTGCAAGAAAGAGGTAGCGCGTTCCAAGGAATCCGGGTGCTAAAGGAGTGTCTGTGGCAGTCCAATCTACTGCGTTGATGTGCTAATTTCAAGTGATGACCACGATTTCCCGAGTGTGGGGCCATTTCCAGCATACTCCTACATTGGTGTTTCTTCCATCATTATCCGGTACGCAAAGATCAGATCGCCTCGGATGTGACAGTAGTTTGTAGAAAACTATTGTAGAGTTGTAAAATATTTCTCTTTCGTAGAACGACTCTGGCTGTTCTAAAGTGTGCTGGTCACGTTTTAACCATGGGTTCCCGACGGAGTGAGCATACTCTAAGTGTAGCCTGAGGTACGCATGAAGAAAAAAAGGATTCTGCTTAGGACGAAGTACAAACATGCTGGCCCGTTTACTCGTAGTGTGTCTCTCCTTGCCTTTATGTGATCCTGCAAGACAACGTGAATACAAGAAACCTAACCTGGATTGTGTGTTATTAGAAAGTCAACAACTTCCTCTTGAATGTGCTACATTTTGTTGTTTACTTATCATCTGCTCCAACAAATCGTTTGAACGAGGTTGGTTTTTATCTTTTGTAGAATTTCAAAGAAATTCTCGCTCAGTTGTCGGGAGCTCAATGGTCCGATCGCAAAGATGGTCTGATCAATCTGCAAAATTATATGCGCTCTGGATCTGCGCTAAGGTTTGCACATTTCCTATTCTTTTGCAACCTATTGTTTCGCACATTATTTATCGTTTTGTTCCCGTTTCAGTCCGGATGATATTCGCAAACTGACGGAAATCTTTAGCAAGATGTTCTCTGATTCACAAAGCAAGGTGGGATTTCTCTCGTTTGCTTGCGTGTTGACTCATCGTTATTTCATACGATCGATATCCGTCCTGTCATCCTTTTGATGTTCACACGTGTAAAATACGCCAATTAAGCCAATCGACCGGTTACCATTGTGCCTATTTTTTGTTCTCCACTATTTCCATGGGATTTATGTTAACACTTGACTTGACTTACTTCGATGTTAGTTGTAGTTTTGGTGTACGTTAGCGCTATGTAACGATTGGGAACACGCCCCAACCCTGGAAATCTAAGTTGGTAGGTCGGACAAACTTCACGAAATCTTGGGGCCTTACGTGAGTAGATTGGTACAGCGTGCTCTCAACAGCTCTGCATCCATTCTCAATACCAACAATTGGATTGGTTTTGTGCGACTATCTCCTCCTGGAGGATGAGTCGGCTTCAATGAAGATTCTTGGGAATTTGGGTACAAAGTGGCGTCCCCAGCACCACTCGGAACAATTGGATTCCTCGTGGCTTGTTCAGGGTTCCTTATGACAGTTTCCAGATCGATTTTTTTAATCAAGAACCCTTAGCTGTCAAGCTTGAGGGCTTGTACTTTATTTACGTTTCATTTTTTACAAAAATAATGCTAAATAGCCCCTAAATAGAGGAATTCGGAACCAATAAACTGCGTGCGATTCATTTTTGGTATCTGCCTCCGATCAACTAGAGTTTTCTGTGGCCCACGTCTGCAAATATCGTGAAACCTCGCGAAGGCTGTTGTTGTCTCGGGCGTAATGCACCCGAAAATATGCTCAGAATAATGTATGTATCACACAACTCTTTCATTGGTCGCGTCTGCTTTTCAGGTTGTCAGTCTATTCATGGACACCCTCCAGTTTTTTATCAAGGAATACAACCCAATGCTGCGCGATTGGCTCTACACGTTACTGATCCGTCTACTGAACCGACAGGGCATGGAAGTTCTGGGTAGTCACCAGAAAGCCATTCAAGAAACTTTGTTCGTCCTTCGGTAAGTATCGATCGAACCACACTCTTCAGTGATCCTCTCTTCTCATTCTCTCTATTTGATATGTTTGCTTTCAGGTCTCATTTTCCCCTGAGCTTACAATTCTCTACATGCTGCCACTTCATAATGGACCCTACGCAAACACCCAACATCAAAGTGAAAGGTTGTTTGTTGGAATACCTGAAAGATTTGATTCTGATGATGAATCCAGACGATATCGCCTCACCGTCACAAGAGATGTGTTCGGCTATTGGTCAGATCATTACTTGGTCGGCCGAACCAAAATCAGCTGATGTTAGAAGGGTAAGTGCTCCGTCTTGAGTCTATCTCGTGAGTTGTTTCTTTCTTCTAAACGCGTACGCGTCTAACACTTTGGCTTTGGTTTTCATGCGTTTTCATGTGCATACGCACTTGTTTAATAAACGTTTACATAAAAGCCTATCTTCACTGGTAATTGACGCTGATTAATTTTTGATATCATGCTGAACAGGGAAACGTTGCGGTCGGCCGATTACTGCCTATTGCTGTAGACGCTGCGGTAAAGATTGTTATGTCCTGTTCTGAGTATGAGATCGTATTGCGCTTAAGAGGCACCTCCACGTTACCACAAACATCCGAGAAATTCTAGCAACAAGTTGTAATTTCACATTACTGATTGACACTAGTGAACATATTTTAAAATCAAGCGATACGAAGGCATGGTGCGTCATATCTACTCTTTCTTTTCTTTTTCTTTGTGCGACTATCTCCTGGAGGATGAGTCGGCTTTTTTGAAGAGTCTTGGGAATTTGGGTACAAAGCGGCGTCCCCAACACCACTCGGCGTATGTTCGAGTCAGCTTCTCTAGCCTTTGCACAACCAAGTGCGACCTGCAAGGCAGCAGGGAGTTGTCAGAAAGAGGTGGTGTGCACCAACTAACCGTCTACGAGACTCTGCTCCAGATTTTTCCTCAGGTTTATCTCTCGAAGCCTTTCCTGCGATCGGGTACCCCGCAAGGCAGCGGAGGTTTAAAATCAGGGTTTTCCTTCCCCTAGATGAAATGCCCTCCCAGGCTAACGATCTCCATCTGTCCGAAGCATATCATATCTACTCCTTCGGAATATAAACATTTCGGAGTGCTTTACTCTGATTACTGACCCGCGTATAGGGATGTCTCGATTTCCCTTGCTCTAATGGTCGTGTTTACCTTATAGCACGTGTTTGTGATGTAACGTTATTTGCGAATCTCGTGCGCGCTCTCTCTCGTATCATTAAGGCTCTGATCAAACATGCAATGGGGTTTGAGTAAATTCAATCGGTTTAAAGCAAATATTCCGTGCTCAGACTTTCGATAGAAGACTTTTCGTTCATTATCATCATGTCAGTCCATGTCTAACAAATCGCCTGGCTTCATGACTGCGTTCTCGTGGAAACATATTCCGATAAAATATAAGCATATCTAACCACTTTCTTATAATATCAACTTAACCAACCCTTTCATTCTAATCTCGTTGGTGTTTCGCTCACAAAATTCGGCATTCCAATGCGGCCGTGTGATGTCGCTTTTGTTGTTATCGCGACGCGTTTTGTTTTCTCTCTTGTTAATTATTGTCATCGCCTGAGGTACCTTGTGGCCTTGTTTGTCATTGTGAATGATTCCCAATAGGGCATTCGCCATAACCTCTCCGCACTGACCAAATTCATTGCTGTTCACGCTTTGGGACTATGATTGAGTGTTTTATTATCAATGTCCTTTCACGATCAGTTTTATTGTCCTCGTGTTCGAAACCGGAATAATCGGCTTCCGCTATTTCCATCCCTTTTTGTCTGCTAACAGATGGCTTCTCGCGTCGTTATCAAATTGTACGATCTGAATTCGGCCAGCTTTTCCGCCATTCTTAACACACAACCGCGATCCGTGCAAGATCGTGCAGCGGAAGTTCTTAAAGCTTACCAGAAGACGAGCATTGGTGGCGGCTCTGGTGGTGCATCATCTATCGCTGACACTTCACCATCTTGGAGAGCTTCGTGAGTATTTTTTGATTTCCGAATCGAATCACCGGGATTGGCCTAGACTGCTAGAACATGACCTCACAATAATTTTGACACGCGTATTCTTGTTCGAAGTTTGTACCGTTATTTTCTCCGTAAACTATGATGTTTTCTGGATGTTAAATCAACATTCCACATGCATTGAGACATTCCGGCGTTTGCTGAAATAGTCTCTTTGATTTCATGTCCATTCGTTTTTTACAACGGTTTGTGAGTGAATACCCATTAATCACGCTTGCCGGTCATTTCGAAAATAGTTTAGCTGATGAGACCGTCTAGCCTGACGAAGAAACATCTTAAATAAACCATGTGATCTCGGTGAACTGTTTGACTGTGGACTGTTTGATTAATCTTGGGGCTGTCAAGTAGAGCGGCGAGAGATGCTTGTTATGATGTGTGACGTTGAAAACCGCAAGGAAGCTGTCGAGCTGATTTCGTGCTACTCTTTCACAGTACTTGGCTGAATGCGTGTTCTCTTCGAGGTGTAGGCACTTCATCCCAGTGAGTCTGTGCCTGATCTACGGGTTTAGTCATCTCGCTTGATGACGAAGCGTCCTGAACAAACATTGCGAGCTCGGCAAACATCTTCTGAACAGCAGCCCTGCAGGCATCCAGATTGCTTACATATTTTGTCTATTATGCTGGAAAAGCTTCGTGACACTATAATTCACAAAAAGCTGCCGTGCTGCTTGAACGTGGGTTTCGTTTACAATGCAGGCACTTCATTCTGGTGTATCTGTGATTAATCTTTTCAAGATTTCGTAGCGTTCTAGATTATGTATTTCGCCATCTCTTAAGGATTTTTCGTATCATTGCTGTGTGGTAGTTAGGCACTCGGTACTTGCTACTGGTGTGGTGTTGTCCAGGTTGTGAAGACGCACACGTCCTTATCGACATTCGGTTCTTCATATTATGTACCACGACATGCGTTCCGATCTGTATATTTTGTATCTCTGTAGCTGCATGCTAGTTTTTTCCACATCGTTTCAATTGCTTCGCTCGACCACTTCATTGCTCGCTTCACATGTCATTCATCTTACTGTTTCATCATTGTTTTGTTGTCCAACCACCATTCATCTGCGTTTTTTAGCTTTTCTCGTCCCGGAACGCTAAGGAAACGTTCGCTTCCACTTGGTTTTGCAATGTCTAGGTTTGTCATTTGCAGTCCATTATAAGTACCACTGTGCTCTGCTCACATTTTGCTACACTTCTTTTTCCGCTCTTTGTGCTTCGCTCAGTTAACCTGCATCCCCATTCATGCCATGTTTCTGTTGCCCTGGCATTCGTTGTTTAGCTGCGCATGCTATAAAATGTTTCCACTCCAAGTTCGGTCTTCCATGATCAGCTGGTTTGAACAGGTGTGATCCTACACCACGTTGATGCTAATCGTTTTTCATTCTGCTCCGTTTACTCGTCTTTTAGATCGGTTGATCACGCTGGTGTTCAACAATCTCCGAATCCCACTAGACAGTATAGTCCTCAAACACTCTCCAACGCTCTTCGGCAAACTACCGAAGGTTTGAACTCGCTCACTACTGGCATTCAACCACCCGAATTCGGACGACGTACTTCAGCTGGTCCGGTGTTAACTTCGTCTCCCTATGCCCCTCCGTCGTCTCCCAATTCGGGTTCGACTAGGAGTAACGTGCCAGTGGGCGTTTTACGTCCTATGCAATCCAATGAAATCACCGGTGATATCATGCCCACTGTGGTGCCGAATTCGTATGCCTCGCCTCCAATCGCGTCTGGGAATGTGTCTCGTTTCGGTGCTGCCGAGGCGCTTTCGCCAAACAAAGTAAGACACCTCAATATTGGACAAGTTTTCTCTGTTCATATTCGTTATGAAAATGTTGCTTTCTAGTTTCTATATCCCCAACATACAGGCATTACATAAGTGTTTATTGTGGATGAATAATCGTTACTGATTCGAGTATATGTATGCTACAGCCTGAATCTCACTGCGTTTTTAGCGTTTTGATGCACCCCGGAATCCTACTTGCATTAACAACGGGCAATCTAACAGTCTCTTCTTACAATCACCTGTTTGTTTGTTTGACTTCACTCTTTTAGACTCGCACACATCATTCTTATGTTTACTAATGTTTGCGTACTTTGTAACGTTTCATACATTCAAAAGCGCACGTGCGTTGATTTAGCTTCGCTCCAATCGTAGAACCGAGCTTATGTAAATTGCTTTATTGGGTCAATTAATCTTCGAACACACAGCTAAGGTTTTACTAGCTGCCTCGCGGATTTCATTGTCATGCATAAGAACAAAGTTTTCTCGCCACTCCATTTGACAATGTACAAGATTAATCATACACTCTCAAATGTCGCTTGCATAAAGACCGTCACTGGATACGATTTGCAGCCATATATCTGAGAATAACGATTCACTGTAAATTCAGGTCTTTGGTACTCCAGCCAGGGAGACGGGTCGCCTCTAACTGCAGCGATTTTAGCTATTAAGCACTCATCTGCTTGATCCAAGTCAATGTTTGGCCACCCTCACAACGACCGCATTTTAGATAGGAATGACAGATAAAACCGCATTAAGAAAACGATAATTTTTTTGTTCGCAATACGTGACCCAAATGGCGTTATCTACATCGTTACCATAGATTGTATTGGAGATAGTTGTGTTACGTATTCGATGGTGCCAACTTACTCCAGCGATGGTGCGGAGACAGCTATTGTCATTGAGCGCCAGACGCTTTGTTTGTTTTCTCGGTATTCGGGTTTCAAATCCGTACAGCAAAACTGTAGCATTGTAGACTGTTGTTGAGTTTTAGAGACGTGACAGATAACCCATGTTACAAAACGCTATTGTTGCTCGGGAAATGCGAGCCCCATCAGACTTTTCACTCTTGTATGTTGTCCGGCGGGAATGACAACGAAAGCTTGTTATGCTGCGTAACAGTGAAAGCCGCGAGGAATTTTCCGCACTGATGTCGCTTTATAGGTTCACACACTCGTTTGAATGCATTAGATTCCAGGTTCAGGCGCCTGATCCCAGTTTGTTTGTGCTTGCAATCCATAGATTGGGTCACTTTTCGTCACCGATCTTCTCCGTCTATTTAGAATTTTATCGTGTCATGGTTGTATCTGATCATTGTGGTAATATGTATTCGGCAATCAGTTCCGCTATAATACTCTTCCTAATGATCCTGATCACCGTGGTTCGTTGGATAAACCCTGTTTAATGCTGGCTTCAAAGTCGCATCCATGTACGTTTGGATAAGTGGTTATTTTAGCAGTCGATTGGAATATGTTTTGGACCGATCGTGTATTCATAATGCAAAAAATTTGAGTGCAATCGGTTAGAGTAGTTTGTGGGTAACGTTTCACTTCTGATACAGAAGCTTCGTCAGACCAAGGGTGATAGTCAGGACAGGGAACATGATTAAGTAGTAGTCAACCCACCACCACTGATTTGACCGTACCGCTAAACAGACTATAGTACGCCTACAGTGTGTCACGTCTCGTGGGGATGACCATGATCAGTGGTCGATTTTCCCCCTAGTGTGTATCCACGTCAATCTGATACAACTGAACACGGTCGAGGTCAGTTGACACAGCGGCCCACTAACGGGGCTAAGGTTAAGCTGTTTTTGAAGAAAAACAAAAGTCGCATGGTTGTTTTAGTGTTTTGTTGCATGCATTGATCACTGTTCATTTGTCTAATAGAGATTTCTGCGTTCGTATTCTCAGATTGGTCTGGCCACTCCATTCGATCAGGGTGATGGTAAGCTGTTTTTTCTTTCCTTTGGGTGCACCTGCCTATAATTGATGTATTGGTGGTTCTAACCATTCGTTCCCCCCACATCTTTGTATCGCTGCTGCCGACTAATTTATGTTTCGAAATTTACAGACCACGATCAAACTGTAACAAACTTGTATTTTCCCTCGATTTTGTGGTTAATCTTGCTTCTCACAATCTCAGTTTACACAACAAGGCATGTCACGAGTGTTTCAACGTTGTGTTCTGCTCGAATCCCTGCACTTACACAACACAATCGTTTTTTGACTGTTTGGTGCCATCAGGTGGAGACAGCAAAAATATTAGATTCATTCAGCCTCGATGAATTATCTCGTACGCGCATTTATGATTAATATTTAGTAAGCATGTTTATTTGAAAGGGAATTATCGATAAATGAGCACGATATGGGCTTGCTGATCAACACCAAACTCGTTCCACCAAGATAACTGAGGTTGAACAGATGGAATGAACGTTTGCTAAGAGAATTTCCTGAACGAGGTGATCGTTTAATTCTTGCGCTTGATCGAATCTTGGCTTCGTGTGTTGTTGGTATTTGGGAGCACGATGTTGATTACGCAACGGAAAGGATCCTACAATACGTTTATTTGTACTTTGTCTTGTCTGTCTTGGTCTGGGCAACCTGACAGTATCTTAGCGCGCATGCAGTCTATGACTGGATCAGGCTTGTGCTTTCATACATGCTAGTATTGGTAACCTCACATACCTTACAGCTTTCTCACCCGCAGATTACAAGACCTCGAATCGAGTTTGTTTAAGGTTAATGTTGAACAATGCATGATGGTTGATCGCAGTTCGCATTTAGTGAACTCAGGAGGCAAGTTAATTTTATAAGCTTGTGCCGCTCCATGACTCTGTGTACACTTTCAGTTAGCACAATGCGTTCGTCGTTCCTTGAAGCTCTACAGACGGTTTTGTTTTACTTCGAATCTGATCGATCTTACGAAAGACTAATTCTCTAGTGTCTACGATGGTGCTTTATCGATGTTCTTTGAATTGGGATGTCATTGTTTTTTGCGCCAGACGAGCGCGATCTGACACCCTGAATCCTTGTTTCTGTTCACTATCACGCACTCACTAGTTCCTTTTTCAAATGCCGGAATTTTGAACGATCGCTGGTGTTCATCCTTCGTTTCTTTACCATGTATGCTCAACGACGATTCGTTGAGCCGACCAATTGTTGCCTTTCTTCGATCGTAGCCCCATTCAACCGCGTTTCAAACTAACTCGTTCAACGTTTTTCTCATTTAATTCTGATTAACGATAAATAACGTATTTTTGTTGGCACATACCTCTTTCCTAACTACTAATGTTGGTGTTTAATGTATTTAACCCTTCGTTTGTCGTTTCGTCACCTAACCCCAGGTCCCAAATTGCGGAAACCTGTAATCGGTTATCAGACGCTTAGAAAGATTCGTGGTAAGCCGGGTTTTCCGTTTGTATAACCGATCGTAGTTGATGTGGCTCCACCGATGTCCCGTAGAGTTTTCTGATCGTCCGTTTTCTCCCGTTTCAGAGCTGCCACCTGAGGATGTCATGTGTGAAATCTTGCAGGAATTATCGAATCACAATGAGCGGTAAGCTTTAGAAACTGACTCGGTTATAATTCACCCCTTTTTATATAAACCGTTTTTCTTTCCTAGTTGCTTTTTTACGACGATCAGCATTCCATGCCCACAAATTGTGCCTTGTTAGCATATTGAATATATTATCTAACGGTATTCCGTCTTGATTCACTAGTTGCGGGAATTTACTGCCATCTGTCTAATGGGCTTCGCTCCGGTTTATAAAATCTTCACATTTCAAGTGTGAAACACGTATGCCATATACCTCGTACATTTCCTCTAGGCTAGAATCCGAACTATGTGAATTCAACTTCATTAGTGTTAGGGTTGCACTGTATCTCTCTCTCCGTTTTTCCACATTTGATTAACGCATTTTCACATCTACTTGATGACTGAACGGATCGCTGTGTGATCTAAATGTGCACTTGTCATGGTAAAAGGATGTGTCTCTTTGTTTAGAGCCCCGCCGATACACGCTCGCGAGTGAGATCTGATGCGAATTGTTGTTGCTTGATCCACTTTGCCGCGATCCCATTCTTTCTCGCTGTTCCGGCATCGAAACTTACAAGACACTGTCCGTAACACAGATTGTCTAACGATTCTCAAACAATTCGATGGCGGAGATGCATAATGTCCTATGCGAGTCTTGTATCTAAATGTGATATGCCTGACTTGGTCAAACTCGGTAGCCTTTTTATTTGTGAAATCGCTTTTTCCTTCATTCCCCCCACTTGACGATCACTTTAATAGTGAAAGTGTAATGATAAACGTGAATGCTTTGCCGACAAATAGCCGGATAATGTTTGTCCCGCGTAGCTTTATATTTGACACATATATGGCTAGATGCCAGCTCGCAACAAAGATGTCGTCCCACATCCGGCCGCTTATGGAAACAAATTTTAGTTCATCTATCCGTCCGCTGGATTCATACCGGAATTTTTATCGCTCATTGATCGATCGTTCTTCAACTCTCGGACATTCCCTAAAATGTTTTGATTCGTTTATCGATTGCGCGTATTGTTTGTTACGATGTTTACGCCAGAACGATGCTAAAACGCCCTAATCTGATGTGTTAAATGTTTACCGTTTTTATTTTTGCATTTTTCATATTTTCATTTCGCTCAGTTGTTTTGTGATTATTGCAGTTTTCATCCAAAGATTTTGAGTATTGTTTTTCTGTAACATTTTCGCCCGTGTTCTCTATTTAACCTTGAATATCGCGTTTTCAGTGTTCAAAACTAGTTCTGAATTATCTGTGAATAGTCTTCAACGATAGAATCTACTCCTCAAATTGTCCTATTTGGGCAACATTTGTTGGCACGGATATTTCTTTCTTTATGCACGGATGCGCAGTCGTACAGTACTTCTGTGCTGCGCGGCTAACACCGTGCTAAATTGATTGGCCATGGGTGGTGAGCTGCATGCTGAAACTCACTGGAGTCTCACTACCATCTTTATTTCTCATATCTGTCTAGGCCTGGGCAACCTGACAGTAATATCGCCCACGTGCAGTCTCTGACTGTGCGGGACTTTGCCTAGATCAGGCTTGTGTTTTCATACCATAAGGATATTTCTTCAGCCCATGAATTCACCATAGTTTCATCGAAGCCATCGTTTTGTTATGCTGCACAATGTAGTGGCCTCTCGGGTACCGCACAGTCTTTCGATCTGCGTGATGTTTTGCCTTTCTCAGAGCTTGTGCTGTTTTTGCAATCCGCAAAATTTAGTCATAGGTCTATCCGAACGTCAATCAATTCTGTGCTTTGTAAAATCTCCATCAAGTCCTCACTCTTACTGATTCACTTATTGGTGGAGTAATTAAGCATACTACCTCATCTTCGCCTTTGCAAACGAATCCATTCTTCATATTTCAGTCATGAACAACGGAAAGCCTGCATGCTCAAACTCATCAAATTCCTTCGTGAGGGTTTTGCTTGCAATTGGGACGAATACTTTAAGCCAACTTTGCTAATATTGCTCGAGATACTTGGCGATGACTCGGTATGTTTTAGCTATTTTTCGTTCCTTACACGGGTCACCTTTCATGCTATCGTTTTAGTCTACATCCCCTAACCCTCATCATTTGTGTGGCAATGCTCATAGGAGCCTGTTGCGTACATCGGTTGTATCATGTAGAATTGACAATATGATTAGCATGTGATATTCAATCCCTTATGTCCTACGTCTGATTCTTTGTTTCTTTTTTCCTATTTACGCTGTTCAGTTTCGTTCACGATAGTCGAAATCTTTTTCGTTTCTAGCCGTTAGTGTCATCGTTGCTTATACAGAGGCATCGGTGTAATACTCAATGTGTCAAGGAAGCTCTACACCTTCGTCATGGTAACAAGTGGCGTATCAACAATTTTTTATTGAATGCAACTACCGTGGAATCTTTTAAACCGCTCAGATCTGCTGTCAGCATGGCTAATGTGTTTGGCTGCAAGAACCGCTAGCCAAAACTGCATCGATTTGCTACTGAAACAGAGCGAACGGTAGACAGTGATTGATTGATCAAATTCGCGCAGCTAATCTGTTTTAATCAACATCGGAAATCGAAAGTAATAGACGCCACTGGCTTATCACGTGCCACAATCATTAATTTTAATTCACTTCACCTTGATTATCGTCGAACGTCTGATAAAAGAATCATGACAGGCGTCTTGAAAGTTGATTAAACTAATCCTACCATAGTTCATCTGGCATTGAGCGGAATCTCTTTGCGTTGAATTGACTGTGCGACACTGCCTGGTTCAGACTTGTGCTTTCATACCTTCATAGCATACGTTGAATGGACAGAATTTGCATTATAAATCAGCATAATCGCACAGAGTGATTTTGATCCCTTATCGCTAAACTTTTATTCTTATCAAACTGCTCATTTGTGCTCACCTTGCTTCTGTTCAAAGTCCGAAACGCGTGCACTGGCTCTGCGGGTACTTCAAGAATTGGTTCGCGCAAAGCCTGATTTATTTCACGAATTCGCCTGTCTGTTTGTCATCAAAGTACTCGAAGCATGTAAAGATTCGGATAAATCGGTACGTTGCTGCCGTTTTCCTGCCTTTTATACATTTTTCATTTGAAATCAGCTGTTTACCGTCATTATTCTGAATGTTATGCTTAGTTACTTACGCCTGCGT
This sequence comes from Atriophallophorus winterbourni, assembly GCA_013407085.1. Classification (NCBI taxonomy): domain Eukaryota; kingdom Metazoa; phylum Platyhelminthes; class Trematoda; order Plagiorchiida; family Microphallidae; genus Atriophallophorus; species Atriophallophorus winterbourni. The sequence goes on along the minus strand of JACCGJ010000435.1, from coordinate 66,181 downwards.
GGATGTGCAATCGTGCAGCATTTATGAGCTGTGCGGCTGACATCGTGCTAAATTGATTGGCCAACGGTAGTGGGCTGTATGCTAAAACACGCTGGAGTCTCACTACCATTCCCCCCCTCATATCTGTCTAGGCCTGGGCAACCTGACGGTATCTTAGCCCACGTGCAGTCTCTGACTATGCAGCACTTTGCCTGGATCAGGCTTGTGCTTTCATGCCATACCATACTTACGCCTTTATTTATTTTTCAATCCGGTTTTTCGACAGCGTGCATAATCAGAATCTTGAAGAATGTAGTAAGCATGAAGTATGAGAACGATTTAGGAAGCACACTCTGAAGTGTCTCCTTCAAGTTGAGGAAGACTAGTTGCTGCTTTGGTTCGCTGAACGGCGATAACGCGCTCCGCCGATCAACATGGTACTGCGTCTCGCGCAATCGGACTGTTTAGTCAGGTGAAATACAGCTGAGCATGAGATCATCATGCGCTTGAAACGTACATCCGTTGACTGAGGAAGGCCAGCAATTGCTCATCAGATATACGTATGCAAGAATTCTATATCTGCCTCCATTCTGATGCAGAATAGAACTGATTGCTTTATGAAAACAACCGGCAATCCTTATTTGTCTGTTAGCACTTACCGTCGTTTGGGAATTGGACCAAATCCCGTTGCGGCAAACATCTGGAAATAATTCAAGATTAACGGTCGCACGTCCACTTACATTACTACGCTTTCTCCGATTTCTAAAGCTTTAAGCCTGTCTTTTCTACGTGCATACTTACCAAATATTGGTCAGAAAATAAGGTAGTTGATGATTGAGCGGTCGTATTATCATGGACAGCATTACACAGGTAGCAAGTGCCGAGTGCTCAACTGCTATGCAACCGTGACACAGTAAAGTCCACAAAAAACGGTTGATGGCTTCACCTCATTAGCTATTCCATCTGTAGGAGATTACGCACAGACACATTGGGATGTGGTGCCCACCTCGAATTGAACACGCATTCAATCAAGTCTTGTGAACGAGCAGAGCAGTGGTAATCGATATGAGGTTGTGTTGTCGGTGTTGAGAGCACTTAACAATTAGGCAAACTTGATCAAGCTGCGCTTGCGTGCCACTGTTCGATTAGGTTGGCACGACCAACATGTGCCCATACACGTGTAGATGGGGTAAAACCCATAAGCATGAACAAAAATTCTCATTTACATGGATTTCCATCACACCCCACGACCGGTTTCGAGCGCATGCGGATCTTGATCCTGAGTGCGAACAGCACGAAACTGGTCGTGGTGTGTGTGTGATGGAAATGCTTGCAAATTAAGTTTAACACAATCTACAAGCCGATTTACTGACCGATAGTATCACCCGACTACCTGAAGTAGGCTTAGTCCAGCTACGTGAACTTTCGCCAAACCATCTTCTACCATCTATTCGTCTGTTCTCATCATTGCACGCGTGGACTGCTGTGTTATGTAGACGTGTACTTTTTGTTGAAGAATGGCAGTTGATATGAATCAACTTCGATTAATCGTGATGCCTGCTCTTGTTGCTTTTGGCGTATCATATTTCGTAGTAGGTAAATCGATCACCCAGCAGCTTTCTCACACAACGCATCACGCTTTCTCAATCGATTGTCCTGTGCATTCTGATCTGCCTGGCTCATGTGATGTTGTTTTTTATCAACTTGTTCCGTGGATTCGCTTATTCCGCTGATGTTATTTGTGTTTATTGATCAGCACTCATATCTGTGAGCGTTTCTTTGCTTGTGTGTGTGCTCATTTGACCTCCTTATTCCTGCCAATTTTTGTTATCATTTACGATTGCATTCTTCGCGATGTTTTTTTAATACCTCAAATGTCCACATCATCGTCATCGCATTTTTGATACAGGTCATCCGCGCTGCTGAAGAGTGTGCCAAAACCGTGGCTCAGTTTCTTCCGCCGGACCTTTGCTACAGCGTGCTCACCCCTTTGATCAATGATCATGCCATGAGGATCAATCTGCCCGCGGTGAAAATGCAAGAACATGTGGTTCGTCATTCGTCACCTGATTTGGTACACGATGTCCTAGAGGTGGTTATCCCGGGATTGATTGTTGTAAGTGTCGATGAGTTGCCCATATTCGCGCGCGTTTATGCGTTCATGAAGATTCGCCATCATCATCATTATGCAATGCATGTCCAGAGGTGCTAAGGGGATTGCTTAATTTCGCAATGTATTTGGCCTTCATAATGAGTGTCCTAATTTCTGAGCTGCCCACATCTGCTATACTTGCATATAGCTCAACCGTTTCTAGTGGTTTGCCGTCATCGGATGGAGACAGTTCAGTGACACATTCAGTCTATTTTTATCGGTGAAATTAAACATGTCATTGTCTTTCTAACATCATGCCGTTGTGAAGCAAACAGAAACACACAAATTCTATAACTGAGTCTAGTTAATTCTGTCTAATATTCGCTCTTTATCGTCTGAATTTGTTTACTTAGGAATGACACAACGAATGATGTTTGACGCTAATAAACCACCTAATAATCCATTTCTGTTCCTACACTGTCTCATCACTTACCATACTTTATACCTCAACGCTTTATTATGCTCTTCTACATGAGACATCGTATAACCCTTTAACCGCATCTCCGAGAGGCAGCAGGAAGAGAGGTTGTCTGTCGCTCTGTGAACGTAAGTGGAAACATCTGGTGTTACAAAATCCGTGCGACAAATGTGGTACACGATGTGGACAGTACACGCTGTATTTATTTTTTGCAACGTGCGCCGTATGTGGCCACGATTTAAGGGTGTGTACCACATGTGGTGCACGATGCAGGTTGAGACAGACACTCGTGTACCATATATGGCGCACGATGCGGTTAAAGGGTTAAGCAGGTTCATCCTCCCACGCAACCAGACACGAGAAGGTTTTACGTTCAATCGCGGGTGATGCATGTTTGCAAGACTAGACGCTTTTTTGAGTGTTTTTATCTAAGCGAAAAATAGTTTTACGAGTACCTTACTTCTGATGGTAATCACGAGCCCTTAATGATGACCTTCAGATTGCGCTTATCTCAGCCGGTTTTCCGGTAACGTTGGTTGCTTTTTTGCCCTTACACTGTCTTCCACCCAAGAGTATTGATATCATTCGGCTGCAGTCGTGTTGTGACCATATATCGTGTGGAATATTGCGCGGCGAAATTTTTTCAATGTTCCGTTTGGCAGTGTTTAGTCCCAATTCATTGCCCGCCCACTCCCTTAGGGAATTCTTGCTGTGATGGAAGCGGTCGCTTTTTTGTTGCATGTTACTGAAACCGAATATGAGTAGTACCTTGGAGTTCTAATGACTTGATGCAAGAAACGAACCTTTATCCGTATCCTCGATAAAATGGGTTTACTTATGCTGATATCTGGTTGCTCAGAAAAGCACCGAGAAAACGATGTTCTTATTGGTGGCATTGAGCCTGTGATTACTGCTCATTAATGGGAACATCAATACAACACGGTGGGAAGTGTTTCGTCGAAAATCCCTGCACAAATGCCCATCCATTCGGTCCATTTTGTGCTACCGGAATCCGCGAGACGTTTATAGTATCACGAACCGGTGTATTGCTCTGCCGTCACCCATTGAACGTTGCTAGTGGTGTTGCTAAACGTTTCGTGTTGTGTACCGTCAACAAATATCCAAACTCCGACTTTCGTATCTGGAACGGTGTAGACTATCGTCGATCTACTGCACATCCATATTTCCAATATTTCGAATGAATCAGCAACTCACCCGCGGCGCTTTTACTTCCGCTTCCTTATTCTGCTATTGCAGTCTCCCTAACATCTCAATCAGACTGCTTTGATGATCATCTATTGGTTTTTTTCAAACTGTGATTTAAAAAAACTTTCCTTCGTTCCCATCCCAGGGTTGTAACCACGAAGACAGTGCCATGCGCAAGGCGAGTATATTTTGTCTGGTAGCAATCGCGTTGAAGATTGGCGATTTGATATGGGACTATCTGACGGATTTGCATATTACCAAGGTGAGTCTACTCCGGGCCGTCAATCGTGTGTAAATAAAAGTTTTTCTGAGTGTATTTCATCCGATGAAAAGTATCTATTATCCGTCTTCGTATGCGCATATCGTATGTATGTATGTATGAAGGCACAAGCCTGATCCAGGCAAAGTGCCGCACAGTCAGAGACTGTACGTGGGCTAAGTTACTGCCAGATTGCCCAGACCTAGACAGATATGAGGGTGGGAATAGAAATTGTAGTGGGACTCCAGCGTGTTTCAACATGCAGCTCACTACCGTTGGCCAATCAAATTAGCACTTTGTTAGCCGCACAGCACAAAAATGCTGTACGATTGCACGTCCGTGCTAACTTGTCATATCAACGGCAGTGAAACTTTGGTTTTCCTTCGGTCGCTTGATTGTCTGTTGGCGTGATTTCTTCAGAACAAAGAGCCCACAACTGCAGATTTTATTGTTGCCTCACTAGTGTCACAGCGAGTCCTGTTCAGCTGAATTTCAGTGTAAAACTCTTGTGGCTCAGCGCGCTTTCGGAGACTATTAGCACCGCTGCCGATGTGTATAGTTGTTCCAAATGGTTAAACTTCATTCTATCCGGCTAGAGAAGCTGTGGAACTTCCAGGCTGAAAGATCAATAACCGATGAGACCTTAGGCATTTCCAAGAGCATTTATATCTCGTAAAAGAAACATTACAAGAATCATATTACTTGAATGTTCAAGTTACACTCGTGGATCCTGATCCTACTGTTCCTCCTTGCTCCTTCTTTACCATTCCTTCACTATTTCAAGCGCATGCGGATCCTGATCTTACTGTCCCTACCTGATGAGTACAAACAGCAAAAAAACCGGTCGTTGTGTGTGTGTGATGGAAATGCATGCAAATGAGCGTGTTGTGCTATTTTTTTCTGTTCAATCGATTGGGTTATGTTTTATCTATCTTTCGGTGTGTTTTCACCCTGATTTATTCCTGTAACAGTCGAATTTTCCCACAATTCCTTTTTGACACATTTCTGTCCATCATTTCTTTTCAGAAACGACTTCTCAAAATGTATATTGATCGCGAAATAAATCCGGTTCAAACTTCATCTGACGCAACGGGGGCTCGGAGGTGAATATCGCCCCCCCCGTCCCGCTGGTGTTAACCTTTTGAATTGCTAATTCGCGAGGTGATCATCGACCCATAAAATGGACATCACATTTCTCAGTCAGTCCGCATTCACACAGTCAATCATCCGCCCGCCTCCCTCACTCCAACATCCATGCCCTCATCTCCCAATCTGACCGTGGACGCTGCTCGGTCGTTCATGCTACTCGTGCTTACAGTCATGATTTTGGTTTCTTATTTCGGCAGTTTACCTGTTCGTATTTTAGCCCCACCCCCATGGTCTCACTCCACCCTCTCGTTTCTGTTTTAGGCATCGTTCTCATGTAAATAGGTTGTAGAGAGCTGAATTCATGAGTGTTATCTCGCTTAGGTTTGTCTGGGCGCTCGTCACCCGGTTTTGCTTGATGCGTGTTTTCTGTACTTGTCCCTCCTTATTGAACACTGGAAGAACTATTATTTTATCGCTCTTCATCCGCTCTTCTTGTGATTCACACCTCAACGGCTCGCTTTCAATCCTATTTTGTTTCGTATCCATTTGAGTGGGTTCTCTTTTTGTCTAAGGAAAGGGATCGAGCTAAGCTGACAAATGGAAACCTGAAATTAATAGATGCATTGACCTACGATCGTTTCATGTGAGACTTGTTGCTCAATATCTAGAAAATGCTTGGACTTTACGCCCAACCACATGAATACACGATTCCCGCGCGAAAACTGTGAAACACGTGGACTTGAACAAATTGTTCCTATCGGCACTCTTTCCCATCACACAAACCACAGCTGATCCTACGTTGTTCTCACTCATTACCAGCATGCGGCATGCTGCGACTATCTCCTCCTGGAGGATGAGTCGGCTTCGTTGATGTCACGCGACATGCTAGTATCCCGGTTGCTTTGAAACACTTGTGGAGTTGTATACAAGTACGAGTACACGTATTGTGTAGCAATTGTATTTGAGGCAGAGGGGAATTCATCATTCAGGGAATGTGAATTGCGTGCTAAGCATCCCGCCTCGCTCAGTATTGTCGTGTAGTCACCGGTTGCCTTGTGTACTTTCTCCGTCTTTAATGAAGCTTTTGCCATTGGTTTGTGAGTTACTGTAACCATTTCAGCTGGTCGAGTTACCGACGTTTTGCTACGCCGTTCGTCTGTTTTGTTTTATTCGTCCGATTCAATTGCATTTGCATCTTTATCAGTTCAGCGAACCTTGGTAATTTAACATCAATATGAATTCCCCTGCAATAGTATGAAGGCACAAGCCTGATCCAAGCAAATGGCCGCACAGTCAGAGACTGCACGTGGGCTCAGATATTGTCAGGTTGCCAAGGCCTAGACAGATATGTGCAATAGTACTTGTTGCCGTGGTTACCTGTTGTCGCACAACGAATTTCGCTACTCGTTGCATGATGCAAATCAATCAGACCTTTCCGCACAGTACTAGATCCGCCGAAGCCAGTCAGTTAAAATTTATTGCTTATATTTGGAATTTTTATGGATTTTTATGGAATACAAGCACCGCTTTCTGGGAAAATTTCATTCAGCACTATAACCCTTTATGTGACACCTGTCGTGATCGATTGCTTCAGGTTCAGAGTATTTTGCGGTTTTCCCCGTAGCCTTGTTTTCATCGGAAATGAAAGTCTCCAGAAATGGTAAAAAATTCATTCTTTCTAAACAGATTTGAATGATAAACTAGTTCTGCCGGGATGCCACTGTTCATAAGACAGACCTGTTAAATCACATGTGCCCGAACTCATGTAAATAGGGTTTAAGCCCAGGATCATGAATAAAAATGCTCGTTTACATGCATTTCCATCACACTCACCCTACGACCGGTTTCGTGCTGTTTGTAGGGACAGTAAGATCAGGATCCGCATGCGTTTGAAACAGTGGAGTAATGGTAAACAAGTTGTGCTTGTATGTCACTGTTGGATAAGGTTGGTACGACCAGCCTGTGCAATCACATGCGCTAAACGCACGTCGATTTAAATTTAATTTGTTCTTGGTGAAAATATTGGGTGATGCTCGTTGGTGAGACATTAACTGATGTTGTTGTTTGCTCATAGTATGCGAAACTAGGTAGGATTGGTGTATGTCTCGGTATGAGCGGTCAAAAAGTCGGTAATAATTTTTGCCGTTAGCTCATTAAAAGAAGATAATATTCAATCGCGAAGGGTTCTGTTGAAATCGAGTTAAAATTGGCTTCGTGGACCCTGAAACGTTTCCAAAACCTGCTACTTGTGAGCAGTTTCAAATATAAACTTTTTTGTTGCTGTGATACCTTTCCTCTTATAATTTCGTACACTAACCACAGTCATAATCATTTTCATGGCAGCATTACAACACTGTTAGCAATTGCCAAATACTCAATTGTCACGACCATAAACAATGAAATTGTAAATAAACGGCGAAGCGTGGAACTTAAAATGCTACGGAATTTATGGAATAGCGAGCACAAGCAAACTATGGTGGTGTGCATACATTTAAAATGGAACATGCAAGTGGTTAAGTTTTGTTTATGAGTAGAGCAGTATTCGCACGACAGCTTTCTTGTGGCTTTCACTATCAGGCATCATAGGCTTTCTTTGTCACTCCACTTGATAACATAAAAGATAAATTAAACACGCGTACTGGCTTTGAGGAAAATATTCTCAAGTGTAACCAGCCGATCGAAGGTGAAACACAATTGTGTGGACTTCGCAATATTATCCTTGGGACCACACAAATTCTAATTGTACTTCAAAGGGCTCTGTGGAAATTCTTCGCCAGCATACGAAATTGAGCAAATGTCCCAAAAATGTCTACTGCAAGACCACCACTAAACACGGTTTCCGTGAAAATGTACTCAAGTGCAACTAGCCAATGTGATAATGGATTGCGAGGACCCCAGCCCGGAAGATGGACAATGTCAACGTTAGAAAGGTTACCAGTTTGGGTCTTTATCTGTCTATGTAACGTGAACGTCCGATCACCACGCGCTCTACGCTAATCGGAGTGCGGTGTCAAAATGAACCTGTTTTGGAAGTTGATAGTCTGGCATTGGCAAAATATGAGCAAACCAGCATAGCCTGCGCAGGTTGTTATGCTTTTGTATAACAATATTACTATCGAATAGTTCATTACGAATAGCATTGTCACGTGTGCGATTGTAACTGAAACAAGGATTTTTGATGAGCTGGAAGACGTTGGATATGCTCTTTTCCAAGGTTCAAGTTTCGCACCCATATGGTCGCTTAGTAGTCACTAACCTTGATTAATAGCGATGGTCCTTTCTATCGCTGGAGGTGACTTAGGTTGTGCAAAGCTACGGTCGCATCAAAAGTGCGTGTCAAATATTCGGTGTGTCGAATTATTGACAATTAACGAGATACGTGAAGCGATCTACTGTTTCAAGCACCTGATTTTCAAGCAATAAAGTGCTGTGTGGTAAATCAGTTACGAGGCAGAACACTGTTCTGCGTGACGAGTTCAACAAAAGTAAAGACTCCATCAAATACCTCATATTGCCCTCCAGTACGCCTTTATATCGAAGGTCCTTTATTCCATTTGCCTCAAGGTAACTTCGTCAAAAGAAAATACTTATTAAACAATTACGATCACATTTTTCTCAGTGATACTATGTAGATATTTTCTGTAAAATATTATTACGTGCATTTACAAAATAATTTGTTTGGTTTTTCAAAATTAGTACATAGTCTAACATTTCGCACATTTTTAGAATAAAGATTTGTACATGGTCTTCACTTACGGGTTAACATGAATGTTGCTGAATTCGATAAATGACAAACTTATTGATAGCCACATCCAAATTCCTATGACCGGCACCGTTTCCTGTAGAATAGACGTCACGAGTGGATTTCCTAAAGGCTTTGGCTACTTTTTTCTGTGCATCTGAGGAGTATTGTTGTTGGCCTCATTCAGTCGTTGTCGACCATGGATGTACATTACAATCGCATGAATTTTCATGTTCCACAGGTTTTCGAATGACTAAACAGTCCGATTCGGGAGGAACAATCACTCCCGCAGAGCTTGAAATGATAGACAGAACTCGGTCATTTGGAGTCAGTTGCACGCCGGCGACATGATCTGCGTTCAGCAGCCAAGAGCTGTATCTGCTCCTCCCCAGCTTGCAGACGACGCTTTACACAATGCATCCAATGTGATCGTTTAAGAGCAAGTTCTTCTCAACTCGCAGGGTCAATGTCAAGAGCTTTCATATCTCTTTTGCAAACGTTTTTGTACCACAAGTGCCGTCTGCTCAATGGTCAACTTCCTGATTGCAACTCGCCATAGAGTAGATCTTTCGGAATACGACCATTTTCCATTCTGTAGACATGACCAAGCCACCGCAGGCGGCGCTGTCGTAGTAGGGTGAACATGCTCTGTAAACCAGCTTTTGAAAGCACTTCAGCATTTGTCACTCTGTCCATCCACAATATGTTCAAGATACGACGGATGATTCGTAGATGGAAATTATTCATCTTCGTGTCTTGTATGGGTGGTCCAGGTTTCACTGTCGTACAGTAAAGCATTTAGTACGCAGGCGCTGTATACCATCATCTTTATCTTTACAGTCAACTTGTGGTTACCCCAAACACGAGAGTTCAATCCGGACAAAATGAGAGCTTATCAATCTCCGTGTCTAGCGAGAGGTTATCCGCAATGGTTGAACCAAGATATGTGAAATGATGTACTAGTTCAACCTGATAGTTCCCAACAGTGATGATTGTAGGCGATACAATCCCTTGAACAAAGACTTTGGTCTTGCTCGTACTGATTGTTAGCCCAACGTCTTTGCATGCCGACAGAAAACAGTCAATTAGCGACTGGAGGTGCAGCAATAAAGGCTGCATCGTCGGCAAACAGCAGGTCACGGATTAGCACATCTCGTGCTTTTGTTTGTGCTCTCAACCGGTTCATGTTGAAAAGCTTGCCATCACGTCGCCTATGTAGGTTAATGCCTTCTGTCCTCCTCATCTGTTTCAGAAGCAGAGCAAAGTAAATGCCAAACAGAGTAGGAGGATACTGATTAGACAAAATATGGACGCCAGTTAGATCCCTTGATAACTCTGCCGCTTTACCTCTCAATATGTGAAAATAATACCGTCAGTCGTATACAAATTAGTTTCTTTTTACCCCTAAAAATGTAAAATGCTTCGCTTGGAAAATCCATGCATCACACGTATCAGCTTGGTATTTAAGATCTCGTTTGGACTATCGCAGAAAAATAATTCATTAAGTGTCGTGGAACCTCAAGTCTAGACTGTTTGTGATAATTCATGCTGTCTTTAATTTGCTGAAAAGGATATTCAGTGATTTCACGTCCAAGACATTACCCCTGATATTCGATACAAATATGCGTTCTATTACCGAATGTTCATTATAAGCGTGAGCACCAAGACAAGGATATTGAACTCCTTGTCAAGAGCTATTATCGTGAGATAAATATGATTTGTTTTGCCATTTCATTATCGTGTTTCCAAACTCAAACTACAAGGTTATGCTTGTATGCCACTGTTATATAGGGTTCGTACAACGAACCACGATGTTCAGACACAGAATCACAAAGTGATTCTTGGTCAAAGCACTCAAGGCGCTTATGGATGACCAAAGTAATGTGTGTCTGTAATGCGTTGTTGTTGTAAGGGATGGGGATGTGAGCAATACATTACTTTGGTCAAACTACAAGTGTTTACACCGCGACACATATGGAGTGTCTTTATGTTGACCTGTACAATTCAATACTCCAATAGCTACATTACACGATCCCAAATTGTGTAAGATAAATACGATCAAGTTCATATACGAATGCTCAGTATTTAATTAACAAATTGGCTGAACTATGATAGATTTGTAACAGACTTTCACCCGATTTGGTTGCAGTTACAAAGACTTGGTTTCAGCCCTAAATGACTGACGCTGAGCTCTTGATTCCGAAAATGTCACTACTCCGTCGCAATCGCCTAAGATCCGGAAAAGGAGTTGCAGTCTACTTTCATGAACATTTAGCGTAGTGTAACGTAATTGATCATCCTGACCTCAGCTTTCCCGATACGATGTGATGTTCTCTAAACCTAGTGAATGGAGTTGAATTTACGATCGGCATCATTTACCGCTCGCCAACATCTGAAAGCTGTTTCAATGAAAAGCTAATGGAATCCTTGCAATACATCACAAGCTGCCAGACTACGCAATTGCTGATCATGGGCGATTTCAATCTCATGTATCCGTTTTCAAGAAGTGAACACTCCCTGCATTCGTCTGAACGTAAATTCAATGAGGTTATCGAAATTGCTTCACTACACAGCCACGTTGACCAGACAAATCGCAGCCGGGGTCGTGACCAACCCTTGACCTTGTCTTAACGCCTGAAGCAACCGCGGTAGAGGATATTTAATACCTGGCACCATTGGGAAAGAGTGACCATGCGGTGCTCGCCTTTGATTATGTATGTAGTGCCGATCGATTGAGCGAACAGACAGAAGTCTTAAGTAAAATACAATTTCAATCCTTAGGTATCAGTCTCCATGATGCACACATTCAAGAGTTTGACTGCATGGATTCGGGCTTATATTACAATACATTTCTAAATTATTTGAATTCGAAGATTATCAAAAACTTGAGTTTTATGCCACACAAATGAAACCACAACAACCAGTTTGTTATCCGGTGTAGAACTAAGAAATGGTTTGCTATAAAGTGAGAGTCTTGGGTAACTCATAAGAATTTTGGTACGGAAACAACTTGGAAGCGATTCTGTGAGATACCTAATCACGTCACAACTCTTGTAAGAAAAAATCGCATGCAGTTCCAATGGAACTTATTAAAGAGAATGAAAAAGAATCCTAAGCTTCTCTACAAGATAGTAAAGGAGTGATCAAGAATCAAACCAGGCGTATTCTCTGTACAAACCCCTAATGGATTGACTCACTCCGTCCCAGCTACCGCCGATGCTTTAGAAACGTCCTTCAATCCTAAGTGTTGTATCTCATATCAATTTTTACCAAATTCGCCACGTTTGAAATTATTAAGTGGAATAACTGTCAATGAATATGTTGTTGGCGAAACGAAAAGAAGTCCCCATGCGCAGACAAAATTACCCCTGCCATATTTCGCAGGTGTCGAATTGCTTTGACTGCACCTCTCACGCGTTTATTCAATCTCAACCTACATGCATGCTACCTTGACATTTCTAAAGCTTTTGACAGAGTTGATCACAACTTACTGCTGAACAAGCTAAAGAAACACGGTATTGCTGGAGGACTGTGTGACTTGTTGCGAGACTATCTCAGCAAAAGACACATACGGGTTCGAGTTGACGGTATACTATCGAAGGAAATCGACGTCACTAGCGGTGTTCCACAGGGATCCGTGCTTGGACCGATACTGTTTCTGATTTATATGAATGACCTGCCAACACCACGCGGCAGTAAGATGGTTCTGTTCGCAGATGACATAAAAATATGGAAAAAAATCAGCACTGCCGAGGATTGCAGTGTGCTTCAAAGTGACTTGGATGCTGTGCAAATGTGGTTATCTGAAAATAACCTACCGCTAAACATGCAGAAGTCTCAAATCATGCACATTGGTCGTGTGCTAAGCTTTTCTCATTCATACAAGCTTGGCAACAATATCCTGGAGTACACCAAAGAAGAAAAAGACCTGGGTGTCTGGATTTGCGGTAGCCTGAAAAATGGTCTACAATGCGAAGCCGTTTACAAACGCGCGTCTCGGATGCTCGGTGTGTTAAGGCGGATATTCGGACGTTTTTCCCAGAGCTGTTTTTCTCTGATGATGAACACGTACATACACCCGCTTATTGATTACGCTTCACAAGCCTGGACCCCATGGCTTCAAAAAGACATTTCACTATTGGATCGCATATATCACAGAGCCTCAAAGTTGGTCATTGGGCTCGAAAACCTACCATTCGCTGACCGACTAAGTAAACTGAAGCTGACGACACTTGCACAAAGGAGACTGCGAGCCGACCTCCTCCTCACATTCAAAATCCTTAACAGTGTTTCCCACCCTTTGGATATACTATTTCACCGACGAACATCCAGCAACAACCGCGGTCACAACTGCAAGTTGGAAATACCCCACTCCAATCAGAACTGCCGCAGATATTTTTATTCTGTGCGTATTTGTTTCGCTTGGAATTCCCTGCCAGCCAATTTGGTAAGCTCAAACACTTTTTCTATATTTAAATTAAAACTGGACGATTTCCTGAGAGCCAATCCAAATTATGCTCCGAACTATTTATAATCTATCGTTACCAGAATTATTTTGATTTTAAAATTTTTCTACACACATATACACATATGCACTTGTACCTATAGTTCAACTGCATGGTTATTGTAAAGTAATTGCTTTTTCAACCATAAATCTTGAATCTTGAATCTTGAATCATGAAAGAATAATACCCCCGCATTGGAAAGCATGGATGATAACTCCTATGTATAAAGGTGGTATCCGTTCAGACACAGCAAACTATATACCGGTAATGCTACTTCCGGTGATCTCTAATTCAATGGAACGCATTGTGACTGCGCGCATAAGAGAACATTGTGAAAACCAAAATATTTTGACTGCAGCACAACACGGTTTTCGATAAAATCGTTGTTGTTTATCTAACCTTCTTGTTACGTTGGAGGATTGGACCAAGGAACTAGAAGAAGGTGAGGCTGTACATGCTTGCTACATCGACATAGTACAGGATATTGGATGTAACTTGATACTGTTTGCCGATGATATTAAAATATGGAAACGTGTCAGGTCTGTTAATGACTGTACAGTATTACAACGGGATCTGTGCACCTTATTTCGTTGGTCCCAGACAAATGAGTTAGCATTTACCCCTGCTGCGGCTTGGAAAATCTCTGTACCACACGTATCAGCTTGGAACGCAAGATCTTCTCTGGACCACCGTAAAAAAGATCTCGGTATATGGGTGTCGTTTAGCCTTAAGCCTGGACATCATTACCGAACAATGTACAATAAAGCTTGCCGTATCTTGGGTCTTCTCAAAAGAATATTCCGGATTTTTACGCCCGAAACCCTACCCCGGGTAATTAACACGTATATACGTCCTGTTATGGAATATTCCATCCGAGCCTGGGCACCATGGCTGAGGAAGGATATCGAACTACTCGACAGTATTTATCATCGTGCTACAAAGTTGGTCTTCCGGTACAGAAATTTGTTTTTCAAAAAGCGAATGTTAAAACTAAATCTACACGATTTTACCCAATGACGGATACGGAGTGACCTCCTTTTAGCATTCAAAATATTGCATACTGAAGATCATCCACTTAAACACTTGCTAAAGCCCAATTGCTTCCTAATACACGAAAACATTCAAATGCTTTAAGAATTCCGCATTCTCGATTGGATATTCGTCGTAATTTTTCTCCGTAATAATTTGTTTCACTTGGCACATTTTCCTGAAGGAATCGCACGCTCGGAATCTGTTGCGGTTTTCGCTTCCAAACTCGATGAGTTTAAGACGAACCATGCGGTATGTGACTGTCCCAATTGATTTTTGACAGATTTTATATTTTTACTCCATATACATCGTCATCCTATGGTTATTGTTAATCTTACTACTTTTTCTACCATAAAACCTTCTGAGTTCTGAGTTCTTAATCATTTCCTTGCACGTTTAATGAAGCACGATGACTCCTATCGAATGTGCTGAATTTCCAATTAGTCTAGTGCCCTAACACCTTTCTATAAGATTCTATCGAGGTATTCCGCAAAGCAGTCTGCGCGATTCACCATCCCAAAAAGCAGCGCCGATTTGAACTAAAGATCATGCGTTACTCAGATTGATACGAGACTCAACGCAACCGACTTTTGATGCAAAATATTTTCACAGCACCGAATCATCCCAATGTCAGTGATAATGTTTTGGTCGCGAATCTGACTGCGCGATCCTTTTGTCATTAATTATCTAGCTTTAACTGCTTCTGATTTCAATTTACCTATGGATAGTTGAATACAGCGGAAGAGATAGAAATTACGCATCCGTCAATTGCAGTGAGAAACGGACAAGAATTTTGCGTTTGCCAGTCGGGTCATTGCACATTCTTTACTCCGCTCACGCGATCGATCGATGCATTTTTACCTCAGCATTCTTGAGAAGCTACCTACCGTTTGAATTCGCCAAATCAACAGCGATGAAAAATTACAAGTCATACCGGAAGTTCGTGTTCAAAGTGTGTGTTAGTTGTTAGATAAGCTTTTCGTCAGTTACGCTAAAAGTTAAGGCCATACTCACATTTTACCGAGATATCCACAGCATTTCAGTCTCAACCTATCTTAGTCAAATGAACATGCAGTCAAAATTCATTAAAACAGATAGAATGTCGAACACGATTACACCTTGAATGATTGATCCGCATTGTGGATCAAGTCAACAGATCCAATCAATGAAAATGACAAATTTTCGGAAGGCTCACGTCCCAAGCACTTACACACCATAACCAGTATTTGGTTGTTCGCCAGAAGTGTTGTTATGAGCTGTTCTCTTTTTGTCAGAATATGAAGGCTTTATTCGATTTAGATATTTCGACTTTCGTTATTCTCTAATACAAACTACATGGTGCACGTTTGAAATGCTGTGCAATTTTTATTTATTTTGAAAAATGGGAAATTTGCTGCCTTGGTCAGAGAAATGCGAAAGAAAACTTGTACATGAGGATTTTAAAAATCGTGTAGCCTGACATTTCGTCAACTTCCATCACAACGCTTAATGACGGTGTAGACCAAACCCAATCGGTTTGGGATTTGAATGTGAATGGCAATCTCAAATTTTCCCGTATTCATTATTCGTATTAAAAATGTGCGCGGCTAAATTAATTTGATTCGCTAAAATTCGTTTTTAACAAATAAAACATTTTTCTTCTTTTTCAAGTCAATAACGAATGACGTTTTCAGTTTTTAACGCATCGTGGATGGCATCATTAAAAACGAAAATCTGACAGACATTTTTATGTACATCGATAACGTTACTGCCTGTGGTGTGACTAAGGATAAGCATGACTGAAATTTACAAACGTTTTTAGAAGCAGCTGCAAAATACAACATTTCGTTCCATGATGCTGAGAGTATTATCTGCTCGAAAAAGATTAAATTGCTTGGGTACGAGGTAACGTAAGAATCAATCGAACCATATCCTGAACGTCTACAACCGCTTCATGATTTGGAACCACCTACTGTTATCAACTGTTATGTCAACAGAGAGCTGTGTGTATGTTCGACTATTATTCACAATGGATACCTCGGTTTTCGGATAAGATTCATTCCCTGGTACATAATAAAACATTTCCTTGCCTAGCGATGTCATTTAAACATTCAAAAATCTGAAGAAGGAACTTGAAACTGGTGTGTTGGTGACAATCGATCCCAATGTTCCACTAACCGTGGAAACTGATGCCTCAGCGGTAGCCATTTCGGCAACGTTGAACCAAAAAGGACGTGCTGTGTCATTTTTCTCCCGAAATCTGACGCACTCAGAACAACATCACACGTCTGTTGAAAAGGAAGCTCATGCTGTTGTCGAAGCTTTGCGAAAATCAGAGTTGTTTGTTCGGTAATCAGTTCAAGCAAGTTTTTTGTACCAGTCGTACAATGCATACAGGTCGTTTTGTAGCAAAACAATTATCGACATTGCTGATTCGCCTACATATTTTATGTCATCAGCAAACAGAACCATAATGCTCTACTTTGGTATTGGTATTTAGATCAGCAACAGTATTGGTCCAAGTACAGATCCTTGCGGAACTCTGATTCGATAATGGGCCATCTATACAAAATCTGATGTAAATTTTGCTAATCTAATCACGTATCCATTCTTATTGTTTTCCAGCAATACCCAGTTTCTGTTGCGTGCTCAAGAGTAAATTATGATCGACGCTGTCGAAAGCTTTAGAAATGTCAAGGTAACATGCATGAATACAGCCGCCTGCGTCTACAACACTCGCCCAATCATCTAAGCTAGTCAGCATGTTCACTTACGCACAACGATTTTTGCGAAACCCCTTTTGGGCAACTGACAAAAGTCCGTTCCTTTCTAGATGTTAAAATATTACCGCGTTTATTATTCGCCTGAAAACTGTTGATATCGAAGAGTGCTGTGTCACCGGTCTGTATTTTTCGACATCAGAACGGTAACCTTCTTCGGGTGTTATTTGTCCAAGTTTAGATCGTTTGGTACCACTCCAAACTGGAGTAAATGAATAGACTTATCAGATAAAGGTTCAGACAGTTGCGCGTGACAAATTTTGAGCGGCACAACATTTCTAGCAGATCCAATTTTATCAATACTTTGAGGATAATACAGAACTGACAGCCGCTTGAGACTTCCACATTAATTGAGATTGCGTCCGAATGAGAGCCTCAGAAGCATCAGTGGAGTGTATCATAACCTTCAATCAGAAACGGTTTTGACTTTAATTTCGAGAAGACACACTGCTGAATCAACAGAAGCGGTTACAGACGTTGAGTCTGTTAGCTCTATGTGGATAACAGTATCTGAATCTCAAAGTGATGTGCTGCTCACATCCCCGAAATTTGGTCTTCCATAAGCGCCTTGAGTGCTTGACCGCGAGTTACTATGGGATTCTGTGTTTGAACATCGTAGTTCGTTGTACGAACCCTATGCAACAGTGGCATTCAAGTATAAACTTGAGTATCTGAATCTATTGTAACATCAACCCAAGTCCTTAATTGTAATATGGTTGAAGATTAGATGCAAGCAACCACATTGATTAATCTCACACCTAAAAGGTTATGGTTCGAATCATAAGCATATTAAGCGTCCTCGCAAACGTTCTATTTCGCAAGATAATTGTACACCAGGTAATTTGGGATTTTTAATGCTTCATTTTTTCGCTTGTCCGAATTATCTTAACTCAATGAAATTACCGCATTTGACCTCAAAACTGGTTGGGCGTGACAAAGTCACTAGGTATACCGTTCATCTCCGTGCAGTACACAATACAGTGTTCGAAAGGGAATGATCGATAGAAGTAACATCAAATTGTTTTGCACTAGCTAAATGTATTGGTATGATTCAAGGTTTCATTTGATTAAGAAGGAAAGCCAAAATTGTTGTTTAGTCGACAGCTGTTTAATTTGGCAACGAAAAACAGTAATACATATTTGTGTGTGTGTATTTAATTCTTACTCAGCTGAAACTGAAGTTAAATATGTTGCCATTTTTGACCCAAAATCGCCTGATTTTTTTATTGTGCATTTTGGAATCCAGAGTTATTTGGGGCTGTGCAAACTTGTTCGCTGCTCACACAAAAATCAATTGACCAATGAACACCCGTCAGTGCGGTGCCAGCCGTTTTCACATATAATTCCATACTTTACGGAAGCAGCCCACACAGCATAATTCAGCAGAGCGTTAACCACCCGATGGCAGCTCAAAATTTGGACAAATTTTTCAAAGAGCTGGCAAAGAAGGAGGTCGGAGAAAACAGTGGCCAGGTGTCGGCTCATTTGACCAGTTTCAAACGATGGATATCAGCTTGTCAACACTTGAAAATTCCAAATAGTGAGTTCCTTCAATATCTCTATATTTTTGTTTAGATAAAACGTGTGTCATTGTTGGCGTAATTCTTACCAATATGTGAGTAGCACAGGATTCAATATACAACATTTATGACTGAAAACTCAAATATTTTTTAACCTATGACAACCAATCTCCGTCCAATTCTTGTGTGATTAGGCGGAACAGCATCTACAGAAAGAGGAAGAAACGAATGCTAGACCGACTTAGAGCTTAACGCTTGGGGTTGCTTTCGACCTTAGGAGAGATTTTCGTATATTAAACGGTTAACACCGCCTCAATCTAGACAGGCTCCAGGTGCCTTGGAGGTGTCTAAACTTCGCAATCCTCTGAAATTCGGTCCGACGAAAGAAGCTCATATCTGATATTGCTGAGCAGTTGAATGGGAGTGATGAAGCAGTCAAGCAAAAGTGGTTCATGCTGAAGGCCGCTACTAAGACTGCGGTCTTAGAAAAACTAGGTACCGTTTCTCGTCATCGGTTAGACTAGATTTCTCAGAACACCATTAAACTATCTGTCCAAGTAAGAAATGCTGGAATGAATGTTGTTTCTGTTTACCGGCTCTTTAAGAGAGCCGCTTCACGATTGGTCGTCAGTTATGCTGGGCGAAAACCGCATCTGAAATGGCAAATGCGGCGAACATAGTAAACATTAGAAGACTGTTTGTTTGCTTCGTACCACATCAAAACGCTATAGTTTTATCACGAACCTCGGAGATTCATCAGGGCAGTTGATCATTGACCTTAATGACAGATAGCTAGGTTGGTTGAGCATTTCTGTTAATTACTGAACCGCCAATCAGCTATCAGTACAGCCATCACTGCATCAGTACAGAGCTGCAGCTACATCCTTAATTGTGATACCCGATCATATTACGAGATTTTGAGTGTTTTAAGAGCGGTAAATCGTCAGGAGAGGGTGCGCTTCCGTTAAACTTATTAAAGCCTGTCCGGACGCGTTGATATCTCCACGCGCCGACTGTTTAGTTTTATTTGACAGTTTGATGTTTGTATAAGACTGCTTTATGCCTATTATTCTACGTCTGCCCTAAATTAGAGATTGGTCTGTCTGCTCTAACTACCGTAAATTAAGATTCCGCGATACTGCAGATAAACTGCTTGCGAAGTTGATGCTCAATTGGATATCCGTCTAACCCCATCTGAAGTTTCTTCGAACTAGATTTCACCGCGGTGGTAAGAGTAGGGCCATTGTCAGTCATATGTGCTAACCAAATTAAGTTGTTCTATTCAAACAAGCTTTAAAAATCAAGCTTATCGTGCAATTTGTGCACATTCAAGATCTTAAAACTGCAAATCGCCAAAAAACAGCTAGTATCGAGTAGTTTTCCCATTAATATTCCAAAGAAAGATCAAAAATCGATTGATTCGGAACCAAAGCTCCAGTGAGGACTGCTACCTTGGACTTGATGTTCAAAGGAATGCCAACAGAAAAAAATTATACGCTATTTGCCTCAGTCCGGCAGACTATTGGGCGATGCGTAAATGACTATTAGACTAAAAAAGCATCGATATTTAAAAAAGCTGCAGATACTGGCAAGTTTTATAGTATGAATGGGGAGATCCAAAGAGACATTGATCTTTAAAATAACTCTCATTAATTCGCAATCTGTAAACCTTATTGTTGACAAAATCAAGCAGATTTAAAAATGGGTAGAGGAATTCTCCACTTTTATAAAAGCAAGGTTTACCGTAGGCGTTTAAATCTGTTAGGCGAATACCAATCGTTGAACACCTAGATATCCCTCCTATCCAAACGAATTTATTTCGCAACCTGCTGAATTGTGGCCAAGAATTTTTTGTGTTTGTAGCTTTGCGAAAAACTCAGGCATTGGCTTTCCGTTATATCCTTTTCCTCGACATACTACGTAATTTAATTTAATCATTTCAAGAAGCTTTCTTCGGAATGAATATGTAATGTTCGTCTGGCATAGAGATTAGATGCTATAATAGAGGTGATCAGTGTCTTTCTGGATTGAATTAATCCAACTGCACAGAATTCGGCACACAGATCAATGAAATTATCTCTTCTGGTGCCAATAGAAACAGACTCGTTATTGATGATTCTACAGTTCACTACTTATATTAACAACTTCATATTCACCAGAATGTCAGCAATAGGCGGGGGGTTTCATTGTCTACAACTAATTTTCTCACAAAATTAAAGCAATCCTCTTGCATTACATTTTTTCTCAGAATAAACAGAATAAACAAAGTTATACTTGAATGACAGTGTTAAATAAGGTTGTTACAAAGAATCACAATCTACAAATACAGAATCACAAAGCGTTTCCTCCGCAAACACACGAAGGGCTTAAAACGAAAAAAATATGTTGTGGTATAAGTGATGTGGGTGCAAGCATAACAATGTTTTGATTTCCAGAATACATTCATATGAAAAAGAACTGAGTAATGAACCGCTGTCGATCTAAATCTCGGGTTCAATCTTAATATGCAAAGGGCTCACATGAGGATTTCATATCTTCGGTTTACGAATGGGGTTTTATCACGTGCAAAAAGTGAAGCCGCGTTTATTTTCAAACTACTTCTAGCAAACATGTTACAAGTTGGTATGATGAGGATATATGGGTACGGAACTTCTCGATAGTGCCACCGTTTTAATGAGAGAAAGCAATCTCGCTCATTTGAAACAGTTAAATAAAGCTAAAATTTCGAACATTATTGAGTAAAGAGTATCATTCATTTTTCCATAATGTAATTGCTGAAAATTTGTGTCCAAGAATTAAGCCTATTTCTTCTTCATCATATTCAAGCCATACAGTGGCGCTTCCAAATGGAAGAAAATAAAGGAAAATAAAACTGCAGCAGTTTTACGGGACTGTATATCTCACGATGTAATCAAGTTGATTACAAGAGTATATGTTCTCGATATACATCTAGGGCTTCACTATCGAAAACAGATGGAAATGAATACAAATAAACGTAAATCCATCCATCCATCCATTCATCCATCCATCCATCTATCTGTCCGTCCGTCCATCCATCCATTGATCCATATATACATACATACATACATACATACATACATACATACATACATACATACATACATACATACATACATACATACATACATACATACATACATACATACATACATACATACATACATACATACATACATACATACATACATACATACATACATACATACATACATACATACATACATGCATACATACATACATACATACATACATAGATACATACATTGCAATTCAGTATAGTTAAAAATTATTTTGCACCTGACCATTTATCTCAATATCAAATTTTATGTAGTATTACAACATCCTTTCTTTGCTTACCGGACCAGACGACACACTGCTACTCGGCTTTCTCCGTTACGCACATTATGATCATTCGATGGCGCAAAAACGAATCGACAACTTTTGTACTTTGCGATGTTCTGACAAGACTACCTCGGTTTGGTACCAATATCCTTCATTAAACGATTCATGCATAGAAAATTATTTGAATTCTGGGTGAGTTTTCAAATTATATGTTTAGAATCACAGCTTGTTTTTATGCGTGAAAAAGCAAGCAAAGCGCTATAATTACCTCACTTGTTGTCCAATTCTTATAAAATCATTGTTTTAAAAAGCAAGCTCTCATTCAAGATAATTTAAGATTTTCTAATGGTCTAAGAGGCATCAATCTTAACAATAGCCATAGGATGGTGAAAATTAAAATTCAAGTGTATAAAAATAAGCTATGCAATTTGATTGACCAGTATATTAGTAATCTGGAAACGAAAATAAAAAAACTCGTCTTATTTCGTTTTATAGTCTTACGGTAAAAGGTAGACTTTTCCAATTAAAATAGACATAGACAGAATAAAAATACCCTCTATAATTTAGGCGGAAATGGAGTACCATCAGCCTGTCATCATGGGTCTGATGCGTATCCCATGTAGCCCAGCTCATTCCAAAATGTTCTGTCCACTCGATTTCGTTATAATTTATGCTATCATTGAACATTTGCTCGATAATTAATGATTATTGTTCATCATCTTCGAATTTTTATTGATGGTAATGTTGAATTTAGAGCAGACCGCTTTAACACTAACGAGTGACGGAGATTAAGAACGGGGCTTTACAAAAGACACAACCAATCTATAATCAACATTTGATTAAATATATAAAAGTCAAATCGTTATTTTTTTCTTCCAGTGTGTTTCTTCCCATGGGATTCATGCCGAGTGGTACATTCGTCGTGCTAATGAGACTAAGTGAGTCACGTGAGATTGCTAATCGATTTTCCGTTAGCGGATTGGTCCACGTCGGAATTGGATTACCTTAGTGTGCGGCGAGTCAACAACATGAACTATGATCGGCTGATTTTGGACGAGCGGTGTCAAAT
Source organism: Atriophallophorus winterbourni (assembly GCA_013407085.1). NCBI lineage: Eukaryota > Metazoa > Platyhelminthes > Trematoda > Plagiorchiida > Microphallidae > Atriophallophorus > Atriophallophorus winterbourni. The sequence continues at coordinate 43,091 of JACCGJ010000435.1, read as the reverse complement.
CGGAGGTTTCTGTTTGTTTATCGATCTGGATAATATGAGTATCGATCAAGCCCGTCAATGGGGTGATTTGAAAGACAGTAAGGCAGCGTTTCGACTCATGCAGGTTGGTATTTCACAGTTTAAACTAGTATGACTCAATATGGTGTCTCTTAATTGTTACAAATATTTCTCTCGCCGTATTGATGTTATTTTTGTAAATCAAATGCTTATTAGCATCGAAAAAAATTTTCAAATTGTTTTTTTACTCTGTTCAGCCTCGAGACCGTGGTGGGACGTAGGTGATCAACATGTTTTCTCTATTCGTTCCTTTCTTCTACCAAGCTCGATAGTGCCTCCACACTAGGCCGATATTTTTATATCTTCCTAGACACTTTGAGACCAAGAGTTTTTCTGGCATCCTTTCTTCTGCTTAATTCTCAACGGGTTTCGAATAGCTGTCGTGATGATCCTATCAGAGGTACAGTCAATCCAATACTAGCTTTACAAAACTAGTAAATTTACTATGGATTTTTGCTTGTGCGTTAACATAAGTGTCCTTGGAGCAACCGGTTCCATGCAGAGTTAGAGCTGCTATCCACAAATGCGTGTTCAAAATTGCCCGAAACTCACATCATACTAATAGTATTATATATAGTAAAACTATATATTTGTGCGGTGGAAATGCGTGCAAATGAGCTTTTTTGATCGTGGGCATGGGTTCAAACACTGTCTACATGATTGTGAGCTCATGTGATTGAACAGGTTGGTCGTACAATCCTTATCCAACAGTAGCATACAAGCGCAACTTGTGTACCATTCTTCCACTGTTTCAAGCGCACGCGGATCCTGATCCTACTGCCCCTACCTGATGAGTGCAAACAGCACGAAACCGGTTGTGGTGTGTGTGTGTGTGAATGAGATGCATGCAAATGAGCTTTTCGTCTTATACACACGTTTAAAACGCAATAAAACACAACGATTTAAATTAATATTTCAGGAAGCTGTCCCAGGCAGAACAAAAAACATCGTCTTCTACAAAGAATCAAAAATTTTCGACACGGTTTACAGAGTTGCCGAAGTGTGGCTGAATGATAAAATGAAAAAGAGGGTGAGTGTTTGATCTTTGTCGACGCGTGATTTTGCCCTCCCTAACCTTGCATGCCTCATCCGGGAATGCAACAAAAGAATTATGAATTAATTTACTTTTGAATAAACTAGATCATATGGTAGCCTTTTAATCTTAACACCACATAACTACAAAACTGCCCAACGCTATTTTACTCTATCAAAAATTATAATCTTGATTAGGAAGGATGTTAGTTTCACTGATGGATCACCTCTTTTCATATAGGAGAGTGTATGGACTAATGTGGGAAAGTCTCAAAAGCGCTATCCTAAACGTTTTACCATTGATATGGTTACTTTAATAATTGTTTGCGCTATACTCTAATGTATTCGATCTTTTTGATTACGTTTAATTGACCAAATATATCGAGTCAAATAATTAAAATTTGCAAATTTGCATTCGGGTTATATTTTAAATCGCGATATGATCCATTATTCTTTGACTTTGCCAAAGATTCACCGTGTCGGATCAGATATTGGCAAAGCATTCAAGAAGATTCAAGGGTTAGAAGATGTACTTCCTGTCGAATATGGCGGTAAAAACGGAACTGTTGCTGAAGCAAAACGTGAGTGAATCCCGTAGTTATCTCATTGCTTATTGATAATAGTAGTTAGGAAGGAATTTGTCATATTTACTCTCAAACCTGATGAAATTATCAGAGATAATCGCATCGTTTCATCAGAATACTCTAACACAAGTCTGTCAAAGTCTTGTTCAAATAAAGATAGTTGGTCATACATACAAATGCCTATCGCACAACATTTTTTTATTTATCATGCTTCTACCCCGTCGCTTCTTGTTTACGACGGCTTTCGCGATAGTCATTGATTGGTTAAGAAAGTCAAACGATGTTTCGTTATTTGCACTTTTTCGATCACGCCAGCCTACAATGGGTTTCTATGGTTTGCACTTACAGGGGCAATAAGACCAAGATCCGTGTTACTTGAAATGGTGAATCAACCTTAGATAAAACGTCAACCTAAAGCCAGTTTCCAATTAGGTTGGTATAACCAACCTGCTCAATTGAATAAACGCACAATGATTGTGTTGATGAGCTTGAGCGAATGGAATTAAAAAAGTATATCCATTTCCATCACACACGCTCCACTGTTTGCACTCCTCTGGTAGAGACAGTACTATCAGAATATACACCTGCCGTAAACAATATAGGACTATCAATTCGGATTAAAATCTTGCAGGATGCTGATATTCATTCCGGTCTTTTGTCAAATGAGGCAATCTTGATATCCAGGCAACGGAGAGTGGTTTATTGATTGTGATAAATCACACCACTCCTTACACTGTCTCTGCTACGAACAGTACACGGTGACCTGGATTGTTTTCCTGGAAGTTAACACACTGTCTGGTCTATATTATCGTAGTCTTAGCAGCCAACTTCAATTTATGTGAAGCGATAGACCAATTTGGAATTTTGCTGTCCATAATAACTTTTCGAGTATCGTATTAAACAGTTTAGTTAAAATTCTCTTTCTTATAAATAGAACTATCGTTCCCAGTTGCTCATGTTCAACACATGGTAACATTTTTATACTTTCGAATATATTGAATATTAGAATCAACTTTCCAGCGTAGCGCAACTAGTCTAACCGAGCTTGTCTCTGATCTTCATCCGGAAGCCGCAGAGAAAAATGCACGATATTAATCTTGAACGATTCGCATAAATGGATAGCTGTCATTTAAAAGATTAATTACCATGCCGGGTTTATAAGAAATCTGTATTTAGCATTAGCGAATTTAAGATAAATTATGGTTATGCTCACATCCAACGCAGTTACACTGCTTTCTGGCTATTTGCCGTAAACAGGTTAAGACAATATGACTAGATTCACTGAGAATGGAAGAATTGTGTTTTATTCCAGATATTCGAATTTTTGCTCTCAACTGACATTTATTATGTGAGGGTAGAAAATTAGTACATGGTTCCCAAGTAATTTCAAAACAGAAAATTCAATCAGGTTTGAAATTGTAAGTTACCGGTTGGATGAGGCTGGCACGGACAACCCATTCAATCACATGGTCCCATACACATTTCGCTGGCGTAAACACATGATTCAAACATCCGTAATTGCATGGAATTCTGAAATACCAGCCTAATCCAGCTGCTCAAACCTTGTTTATCATTCCTCCAGTGTTTCAATTCATGCTGACCCTGATAGTACTGTCCATACCTGATATGTGTAAACAGTACGAAACTGGTCGTGGGGTTTATATAACTCAGTGGTACTCATTATGAAGCCTCCCAATAAACTCATTAGAAGTGCATGCATACAAAACGGATCGTCACGTGTTTATGAACAGCGTGACGAGTTGAGCATGCCATTAGCCATCAAACTAACTAGCAATGCCCCAGTGCTATTTTTGTGGTTCATGTGGTAATACTTTCTTTTGCCACTGTTGGAAAACAGAAAATATTATTCATTAGAAGAACGTTTATATGAAATGTGTGTCATCATAACAGTTCGTACAAATTTGTTTTTCTTATTAAAATTGTACATTCGACCCCGAACATATTCCGATCGAGTTATTCACTGTTTCTATATCTTACGATAGTATGAAAGCAATCCTTCCCTATCGTTATATTCAACGTTTTACCGGAGTAATGAAACTTTTTTATTGAACAACCCGCATTTCTCCCGAATAGAACGTAATCGGACCGAATTTCTGGAGTACTATTCCAAAGGTTACCCCCTAGAAGAGATCACGGTGGATGAATCCAAGCGTCCAAACACTGCGAAGAAATATCTTTCTGAATACAAAGAGGTTTCATCAAATGTATTTGGAACCGCCGGGACATACATCAAGTTAGACCCATGTGATTGAAGTGCACACGGTCAAGGAATTGTTGTCAAACATCGCATAGACCTATCAAACGTATTCACTTCTATGAATCGTTGATTATTGCTTTCAATATAAATATTTCGTACACACAAAATTCTACAAATTCAATCTCCGAGTTCGATCCATGGTATCCAGATGTGATTATTTAAAACTAATGGAATAGAAATGAGACTTTTTTCAAAAGGTTTATACCCCACTTGCTTAGGTATCTTACGTATGCAATTGCAAAACGCTAAATTTGCATCGGTTTACACTCGCATTTCCAAATGTGACGAGTTTGACGATAGTGGCCCTTGTTGAAGAACATGCAACGAAGCAAGCAAAATTTCTAACAGTGTTGAAGCATCAGAATATTGTCGTTTGACGCCTCAGTGTATTTCAAAATTGTTAGAACCGGGGGATTTATAGCGCGGGACACGTAATTCCTCAATACCTATATTTGTTTCAATTTCTTCCACAATTTCAAACGCATGGGAATCCTGATCTTACTGTCCCTAGCTGATAATTGTAAACAGCAGGAAACCGATCGTGTAGAGTGTGTGACGGAAAATGCATGCAAATGAGCATTTTGGAAGATTTTTCAAAAAAATGTTCAACTTTCCCACCATTAACCCTGCACTTTTACGTGTGAACCACAGTGTCAACCGACCGTGACCGTGTTCACTTGTATCAGGTTGATGACATCATCATATTAGGCAAATCGATCACCGATCCTGGTCGTGGCTTGAGCCCCCTTAGGCTCACTATAGGCTGCTCAGTGGTAAGGTCATAACAGACATTGTGGGTGGAAGCCTACTTAGTCATGTTTCATGTTCTGTCTATCACCCTTAATTTGAGTAGGCTTCTGTGCCAGAAGCGAATCTTTACCAAACACCTGCTCCAACCGTTTACACACAAATGTTTCCATTTTGAATGCGATCGGTCCTAAACATATTCCAATCAATTGTAAAATCTAAAATTGTTCACAAGAAATTTGTTTGAATAAGAGAAATAATTTTGTGAAATATTTAATCAAAAATTTCAATTATTCTCTCCTCCACAAATTCAATAGCTTGTGGATTGATACAAATTAAATCTTACGTTTTTCTTTTAGAATAACTTCAAATTAACAAATGACAAAATTTTATCGATTATCATCAATATAATCACAGCAGATTCAAGCTTTAGAAACATCCAACTGCTTTGCAAGGTTAGTGGTGCGATCACGTGAGTGATTTTGAACGCAAATCACACAAGAAACAGAATCAAATGCATGGTCTCACCGATAGCACTATTCAAATTCTTTCACTTCGCACTAGAAATGGTGTTCTTAACTAAAATATAAAAAATGTCTAAAAACTTCTAATCGATATCGCTTAAATTTTGGGCAAGAAAAAGTTTCGATAAGTTTATTCTTCAGTAGAGAAAATGTGATCGCTGTATTATCAATGAGGAGAGGCATTTTAATATTTAAACATAATTGAAAATACAGTCAAAACGAACACGCACTTAGGAAATCTAATCTAGGCGTGTTAAATAGAAATACCCAAACTATAAGTAATAGGTATGAGCGTGAGACAGCTTGTCTCTCTTCGTCCATGAGGTCAAACTGTCCAGCGTTAATCGCACAAGAGAAAGCCGATTGGTCAAACGCGTTTATTACGCGCAAGACAAATATCAAATCACATGCCCATCTTATATACAGGCAAAACAAACAACCAGAACACTGATCCTCAACATGTCTCTCCCGGTTTTCACTTCGATCTGATTTGTCAGTCGATTTCATGCCAACCGGTACACTTCAAGCCCTCGACACCCAGGACTCGTTTGACCGATATTAACCAATGGGATATCGTTCTCATACTTCCAACGATTTTGTCGCTCCAACCATTCTAATGCAATCCTTACAAAATTCTAAATACCACGAGTTCACAATTGTCGTCAGCCATTTTTTGGCGATTCATGCTTGTGTGTTGTGCCGGAGGGTATAGCTCTTCATATCATTAAAAAGCTAGTGATTAGCACTCACCGCTAATGCACTTTGTACCTCCACACTATGATATAATACAGCTATTGTGTTTTAGCACAAAAATTGAATCTGGAATAGTATCTCAAGGATAGAGTTATCGTGAACGTTTTGTAAACGAAGAACTACCTGGACAGTTAGGTGGACTGTCAATGGGTTCGCCTATATCCCCAGTTTCAGCAAATATGTATATGGAGTACTTTGAAAGTAAAGTACTCGGCATTGAAAAGATTAAGCCCGAGGTGTGGTGGCGTTATGTTGATGACACGGTTGTTATCATTAAATGTGACAGGCTAGATATGTTTATAATTAATTGAACGAGCTAGCTCATCGAATTAAATTTACAAAGAAGTGGAATCCAGCACAGGTACGCTACCCATTCTAGATTGCTTGGCTCAAACGGTGAACGTTAAATTTACAACTTTAGTTTACAGAAAACCGATCGATACATATACCGGCAGAGGCTACGCAACAGCTCATCCTCAACAGGTATTCAGGTCAATAGCGTCGGCCATCTTCCACAATATTGAGCACTTGCGTAGCAACGAGCTAGAAAGGAAACGTACTGATCAAGAAGCCATTCGACGGCTTATAGACCATGAATACCCTGAGAGTTTTGTAAAGCGCCAGTTAAAGCGGGTGAAATATACCTCACAAAAGTCAGCGAAAAACTGGCAATGTCAATGGTGTTTATAAAACGATAAGTAGAATATTGAACGGGATGTCAATACGGGTAACATAAGAAAGGTAGAACTATTTACTCGGCCTTGGTCCACCTGAAGGATAAGTTACCTTTAGATAGCTCAACAAATTGTGTTTATAAGATAATGTTGAAGTGTTGCTCTGGTGTGTACATAAGACAGACATACGGGGATCTTTATACTATGATCGAAGAGCACAAGAATCGCATAAAGAAACGTCCACAAAATGAGACGGCTTATCAGTCTCTAATCAAATGATTCAATTTTAGCTGAACGTGTGTGGAACACCAACCACAGTGTGAACCTAGGAAACGTAGATGTGCATTAAGCCTTATGTGCAACGCCTATATGCAAAAGCAGTGGAAATCACGAAGGCTGGTAGAAATGCAGTCAATAACGATATGGCTCTCGGCACCGCAACGGACGGATAACATTTTAAGTTGAATTTATGTTCATATTTAATAATATTTCAATACCGCTCAAATTAGTCACGTTTTACAACACGCGTTTAATCGTGCACATGTGGGCGAGTATCAATTGATCTTGACCGAATTCACGCCTCGCTGGGTACGTAGGCGAATCGATCCGGTGTTTTTTTACGTGTCTTGACATCCATAGGATTTCAATAGGCTGTTCAGTAGTGTGACCAATTAGAGGTGGTGGACGGAGTGATAATTAATTAGGTTCCCTGTTTTGAATACCACCTTTTGTCTCACGAAGATTCTGTGTCAGATGCGAAACGTTACCAGAAAACTGCTCTTAGAGCAGATATAGCTCTTGGTTGCTGAACGCAGATCACCCCCACCGTTGTGCGACTGACGCCCATCGACCGAGTTCTGCCTATCGTTGCAAGCACTGCGGGAGAGATTGTTCATCCCGAATCGGACTGTTTAGTCATTCGAATATCTGTGGAACATGAAACTTCATCCGATTGTGATGTACATCCATGGTCGACATCGACCGAAGGAGGCCAACAACCGATTGCTTTCTAATTTCATTTTCATTTTATCGATCGGTCCCAAACATTTTCCTTAACTATCTGGAAAAGTTCGAAATAAACGTTTTGCGCCTTGATCCGATTTCTGTTTGGCCAGCCGGTTGGTCGTATTCACAATAACGGGAATAATTGCTTTGAATAACTATTCCAAAGTTACACTTTTTAATACAAAAGCAGAGATTTATTCATAGATTTATTCAGAGATTATATGCGGGTAAAAAGCTATGCTTTACAAGACCCACAAAAATGTACATCGGGTCGGATGGTAAAAAATATCAAAATATTGTTAGATTATTGTCAAACATCAAAAACATACTTGTCAATGTGAATATCTAGTGATTTCTTGAAAACTTCAACAGTTCTAGATTGTACCACATGAGTAGGTAAACTGTTCCACAGTTGCACATCGCGAACGGAAAATTCATATTTGCGGCAGTTCAACCTGCTATGCTGTTGGTAAAATTTGGATTGGTGTTATGGGAAAGATGAAACAAATGACCGCAAGGATGATTTGTTTGATTAAGCATTGTCAAAATGAATATTAGTGCTCCTCGTTTCCGTCTGTATTCAGCCGAATGCAAATTCAATAATTTAAGTCGCGTTTCGTATGGATAATTTGATAGTCCCAGGACGATTTTTGTCGCTCTGCGCTGTGGAGTTTCTAATAGCAGAATATCTTTTTTCAACCAAGGATCCCATGCCGGTATAGCATATTCAACATGAGGACGGATGTACGTTGAAATCAATTTGCAGGCAATATTGGGGTCAAACGAACCTAGGACTCTTCTAAGGAGATCCAAGTTGTTTTCAGCTTTGCAGGCAGCCAATCGACATTGCATTGAGTTTCCTAAGTCTGATTGGATAATCACGCCTAAATCATTTTCGGTTGAAGCGGGTTTAATAACAGTGCGACCAAGATAATATTCTTTGCTCGACTTGCTGTTGAGAGACAATAGGCTGCATTTCGAAGCATTCAGGGGCATTTCGTTGTCTATGGACCAAGTGTGAATCATATCGAGATCCCGTTGCAGGTGCAGCGTGTCGTCTGCGGAGTTTATCTTGCGCCAAAGCTTAGCGTCATCAGCGAAAATAAGCACGGACGACTGTAATACAGTAGGCAAGTCGTTTATATATATTAAAAACAAAAGCGGTCCGAGGACTGATCCTTGTGGGATACCACGGGCAACTTTAATCGACTCGGATAGTTCGTTTTTGACTCTCACGTACATCTCACGAGATATCAACCATTCTTTAATCCATGCATGGAGTTTACCCTGTACTCCGTAGGTGAGTAGTTTCGACGCAAGTATTTCGTGATTCACACGATCGAAGGCTTTTGAGAAATCGATATAAATTACGTCCACGGAGTTGCCGGCATCCAGTAGCTCAGACCAAGATTCTTTTGCTAATAGCAAGTTTGTCAGGCAAGATCGTTTTTTCCTGAATCCATGCTGTGCCTCGGAGATTAAATTATTAATCTCAAAGTGATTCCGTAAGGCATCAGCTATTATGGACTCCATTACTTTGGATAGCACTGGTAATAACGCTAACGGGCGATAGTTTAAACGATCATTTCTTTTACCACCCTTGTAGATGGGACTAATCAGGGCAGTTTTCCAAGTTTCTGGTACAAAGCTCTGCTCGAACATCATCGTGAATACGTCAGATGTCGGTATTGTCAACTCGGAAGATAGATTGTGCAAAATGTTTGCGTGTATATTGTCTATACCGGGTGAGCCTGTTCTCTTCATCGTCATTAATTTTGATTGAACAACGTTGGGGGGGACTCCGCCACGTGAAAAATTGGCAGGCTGCAGCTGTCAGAGTTTAAGGGCTGTCTATGGGTCGACGCTTGTGAGATAACTGATGCAAATTGCTGTCGGAAAACGTTAGCGCAATCTTTAAATGACGTCACTATTCCAGTACCAGAGACCAGTGGCGGTATTCCCATTTTAACATTCCGGAGGTCGTTGACGTGTTTATACAGTGCTTTGGGATTTATCATGAATTTTTCGACAAGACTGATTTGGTAATCTTTTCTGTCTTTTCGAATGAGGCAGACACACTTATTTCGCAATAACGTGTAGTAGCACCAAGTTATCCCAGAACGGATCGTCCAAGTATTTGAACCAGGCATTGTCACGCTTACACATCCATTTCCGAGTACTGCTTCTGAGAGGCTTTTCCGGACGCTGTTTGCCGGATATCATTTTCACCTTCGATGATAAGTCAATGATAATACGAAGTTGGCTGTAAAACGTTTCCCAGATTTCCTTAGCTGATTTGAGTTAAAGGAAATCCCATCGATTTGCAGTAGTAAGAGCTCGAAGCAAGTCATAGTTCCCAGTTGTATACGTTCGTTGAGTATTTCCTGCTGGTTCGTATTGATAAGTATAATCAAATGTCATGACAACATGATCACTCAATCCGAGTGGAGCTGTATAGGAAACAGATTCTATCATGAGTTCTTCGTTTGTAAGTATGAGGTCCAGGCTAGATGGGGTTTGTTCAGATCGAAATCGCGTTGGTTGTTGCACATGGTTGTAAAGAGGGGTGCAAGTCATTATTTCTTGAAGAAATCTTTTGAATGAATCGTCACCTGTAATGTGTGTTGCAAGGGTCGGTACATTGAAATCACTGAGGAGGAGTGAATGTGAATATGTGAGCTTCAATGCAATTAACAAATGCAATTTTTAACTGCATCTGTCCGCTTTAACGAACACAGCTAAAATGGCAAAACGCTTGATCAATCAAGTTTGAAATAAGGTCAAGAGAATTTAGAACGCCAGGTGATAACATAAATAATATTAAGGCGGAAAAGCCTGCTAAATTAAAAAAATGATTTGCATATCTGTGGAACTCGATTGCCGTACGCCGGATAATTTTCATAGCAGCCTAATGACTTCACACCAAATATTCTATTAAAGCAAATCGCCATTTGAGTTAGACGCCATCATGACTAAAAAAGTCGTGAGATTTATAAAAAATCACACTTTTCTCTGAAAATTCAAATTATTCCTCAACCATTGCTCACTGTGTGGATGCAAACTACACCTGACGATTGCATCAATTAACGTTTGGTGTTAGTACGTTATATTGTCTAATCTCATAAAAATTAAAACCGAAAATTGTAAATTTTTAATCACAAATGCTTTGCTTTCTGCAACGCTACTATAAAGCTGATTTCATCTAGATTTTAAGGTCTGTATATACGAATGTATCAAAGCGAATCCCACGTCAATGTACGTTGTCCAATGCGGATGATTCCACACTCATGAAAGAATGGCTATTCAACAGCCAATCAATTTTGCCTTGACAAACAAGTCACATGACACTGCATCACGAGTCAATCAGCTGATGTCAATCTCGCTCGATGCTGAAAACGCAATTGGTATGCGACTTAAATAACGCAACGAGATGCCACTGTTGCAAAGATGGCGCAAACTCTACCAAAGTTTTTCAAAGACCTAGCAAAGAAGGAAGTGGGTGAGAACCAGGATCACATACAAGCGCATTTGCTCAGTTTTAAGCGATGGTTGTCTTCCAGTCCCCATTTAAAAATACCATTGGGTACGTCATGTTGATAACGAATATTTATATATTTTGAATTTTGCTATGCATTAAATACTCAGTCGGATCTGATATCGTTCTAAGCTGTAGCATTTTATATTAAAATAATTGCACTTTACAATATTATATGGTTTGCGAATAGCATTAACATTATGATCGATCGATGCACATTAACATGTAAAAATCATTTGGTAGCGTATATGAAAAAAGTAATAACAAAATTTTGCCAGGGAATCCCTGTAGAAAGTATTGCTTGATTTGGAATAAATTCAGTACTTCAAAAATAAAAATAGAAATTTATGGGTTGAATATTATTCGGAAAATCATTTAAATAAATGCAAATTAATTTGAGTGCAATAGTTTAGAGCAGGTTTTGATATCGTTTCACTTTTGACACAGAAGCTTCCTCAGACCAAGGGACAGGGCACATGACTGAGTAGCTGCCAACCCACTACCACTGATTTGACCTTAGTTGTAAACAGTCTACAGTACGTCTGCGATGTCACGCCACGTAGACATAGAAAGAAGAAGAAGAAGTGACTTTTCGTGCACGCGAATTTTCAACAACTAAATTAATTTCTCCACAAAATTAAGAAAAAGTGAACTGTATGAAATCACACAAGCCTGATCCATGCAAAGTGCCGCATAATAAATAATATACATGGTTCAAAATACTGCCAGGTTACTCAGGACTAGAGAGACATGCGAAGGAAATTAGAAAATGAAGTTAGAAAAATGACGAGGAGATCCCAACATCAGTTATCATGTATCGAGTCGGGTAAGATACAAAAGAGCTTCTGAATTTATTAGTTCTTAAATTTGGAATTAAATAATGGCTTCGGGCAGAGGAAAAACATATGTATGCAACAAAGGTCTTGTTCCGTGGATGTGAACTATCAGAAGAAATTATTTTGATCAATTTGTTGCATTCACGCAAGTGACGATCGGCAATAGTGTATCGGATTAAAGCACAGCTAAATCTTGAGATAACCTTAATACCTATTCTGATCAGCAGAATATCCTTTTCCAAGAGGCCGGTAAAAATTACCGTGGATGCGTAAATGAGGTGTGGAACGATGCAATAAAAAACTAAATGTTTAATTACGTTAGGTGGGATGGAGAGAGAACGGAGGTGAAGAGCATAGAATAACAACCGATGAACTTTCAATAACTGGCATGGCCAGGATTAGTGGTCGATTTTCCTACTATGGTATGTATGCACATCAGTTATGTTCCCTGTCCTGCCTATCACCATTAGTTTGTGCCCAAAGTTAATCGTTGCCCGAAACCCGCAGTCAAAATTTCTTTTCACGCTGAATACACGATCGGTCCCAAACATATCTCAATCGATTGCATTTAAATATATGAGATCGAGTATTAGAACAACTTTAATCGACTGGTGAGTTAAGAGCCCGTGTAATAGAGACAATCTTTTAGTATTTTTATAACAATTGATTATCCTACACAGAAGATCAGTTTACCACGAACCAAAATTAATTTGAATGCGCGTATTGTGAACCAATGACAGCTGCCAATTAAAAGTCTACTCCGTGGTTTTCTTAGCACTAACGGTTAACTGGAGTCAAAATTGGATTCATTTAGCGTACATTTTGTTACACTACTTATTGGGTTCCAAACAGCCGTTACCTTCGTCTTCAATCCGAGCGGATTGAGCGCGAGAAAGTATAATCACATTTCATGTTATCTTGTTCTTTATTACGAAAACATTCATTCCATACTTTGCTTTTCCTTTTAATTTATCTTTTTTTCTGTAGACGATGATTTTTTGCTTAGTTTTCTACGTTATGCACACTATGATCACTCATTGGCCCAACGCCGCATCGATAACTATTGCACTCTTCGTTGTACTGACCCAAGCACGTCATTGTGGTACAACTACCCACCGTTAAACCATCCGATGGTGAGGAAATATCTGGATGCCGGGTAAGCAATGATAGCAATGCGTTCAGTAATCTACTGCGTTAACAAACATTGGATCATCGTTTGCGTTCCGTTGGTTCATAACATATATTGACGATAATAGAATTGCTTTTCTGTAAATAAATGCGTGATTAAAACAGCTAGTAAATTAATTTAATTTTACACATTCTATATTGTCCAAACACAAAATCCTCTTCCTCGAATAACGGAGCAGTTAGAGTTTCAATGCAATGGGATATATTTATCATTCGATGAAATTGGTTGCAAGCTTCTATCCTGTCGTTTGTTGAGGTTTGTTGTTCCTCGCACATAGTGTAGCCCAGCGCCAGTGAAGTCTAATGAAAGGAAATATTTCCGAGTTTATCACTCAAAATGTGAACCATTTGAGATAGGATAATTTTCAAACTCACAGTCTTGACTCTGCATGCGTGGCACTTTTCATGAATGTGCTTCGTTCACCAGTTTCAATGAGCACTCCTGCATTTGAGGCTTTGCTCTTCCACCGTATATTCCTTATGTGGCATATTTTTCATACACCCAAAAATCTTCAAGCTGCAAGCTGAGAGCGAATGAGGTGCTTATTGAATAGTACTCAGGTATCAAACAAACAATGTTGATCAACAAGGAAATGCTTATCGCTGCTACTGTTGTGAACTGGGCTTTTACTGACGAATTACACACGATAGTTATGCGAATACTGAATGAAGATCAATACATGTTGCCATTTTATGGTTCATTGCCGAATAAAACATCGGTTTATACGAGTAGGTTTCGTATTCGTTACCAATGGAGTAGCTATTTGGCCCACAATGTCATTTAACCTAGATACGTTTTTAAGCCTCACAAGTGTGGGCTGTGCTAATTTTAAAGCGTGAAAAGAATCACTTGAGAAAAAGTGGTAAAACTTTGTTTCTGCAACTGAAAATATGAAAAAAAAGTTTGGTCCCTAAAAAGAAGGTGGTTGATTATACTTTTAAGTTAGAAATCTGTAATAATGATTTGACACTTTTCGACATGTGTCTAAACGAACCGTCCGTTTTCTGCTCAAATATTTAATCTTTTAAACTGGAAATATCTGCAATGTTTCATTTTACATCCGTTTAGCACTCAAGAGTTTTAAGAGAAAATACAAAGGGTGCTACGAGGTCATGATACGTTAGCGTAATTTCAACCAGCACGTTTTTTTTCAAATTTTTATCGTCTCCCGTTATTTCTAATTCCAACAGCATCTTCATCACACTCGGGTTCACCGACCATGGCCTCTACGTAATTCTCATTCGTTTAGGTGAGTTAATTTCAGCCTCATCATCTTTTCCTTCTTCCATTTCGAAACTAGCAAAGTGGAACCCTGATGATATTGATCACATCATGATGCGTACGCTGAACAACATGAACTTTGAGCGATTGCTGTTTGACCAACGATGCCAAATCGGTGGATTTTGTTTCTTGATCGACATGGAACATACGTCCAGAGAGCAGGCAAGCAAATGGGCGGATATCAAACAGGCGAAAGGTTCAATGAAGCTGATGCAGGTTAGACGACCTTGAATAATATTTGTTTTGTTTTAATAAGTTGCATGTACAGAAGATTAATTGGGGACAGATTTGTCGAAAACATTTATACTGGCATCAAGTAAATACTGAAGAGGACCGTGGAGTATGTGTTCGTATCTTAATCAGTGGTATATCATGCAGTCCTTGGTGAGCTAACTTGAATTAATGCTGTGTACTTCAGTTGGTATATAAGCCTGCAACAACATTACGCAAAGGGACTTCAAATTATGCACTTCCCTTTAGTTCGATGCCATTCGCTTCTCTCTTGAAGGTAGGGCACGTACCGAATTTAATCTGGCAAACGACGACAGCCCATTTTCAATCTGCGCTCCATTAAGGATTTGATATCGATTGTATTTTCGAGGTTTCCAAATTCACATTTAATTGCAATTTCATCATCGAATTAAATACAGACAATCTCATTGTGTTTCGCCCTCATCATCACGAGTTCTCCTCGGATAACAACACGAGTAGCAAACTCGGAACCATGAAAACCTTTAAAATTGTCTTGTAAACGTGCCTGATGGTCGTAAACGCAGTCACCAATAGGAAGTGGTTGGATCGATAGATTCCCGTGCTTGCTCAACATCTCTGTAACACTTGAATCCTCATCGCGCGCCTGGAGCGATATTGTGACTCGATTTCCATGAAGATCTTTTCTATCCGTTTAAACCAAACATACAGTCTAGCTAGGCTTTCAAAAAAGCATCAAAACATCAACAATTGATTGCAACAGTTATCAGTTGTGCAAGCTATTTCACCTCACAACCTAGATACATATCGATCCAATGGAACCTAACTGACTGGTAGTGAATTCATTTGTTAGAGATACAATCAGGGAAAATAGTTGGACTCAATTTTCGTGTATCGTTTTGTACCGGAAACAACAGTGTTGGCAAGAACACAAAAAATGCGCAATTCTAATTCAGTTCATCAGCAGAAATTGACTTGACAAAGAGGGTATAAGTTTCGTATCATATGGTGGTACTAAGTTGATACGGCACAATTTCAACCTATGGATAATCATCATATTAAGCCAAATTTTAAAGGCACGACTTATTACGCCAATTTTGTTTAGTGTTTGTTCCATTCTACTTTTTATTTGTTTGTTTAATGGAGTTATTCTAATCTAAGAGACTGCTGTCAATATCAGATGGCGCATTGGCTCACCCCAATAAAGTAGCTTTAATTTCGCTTGATAAATTTTATTCATAGGTATTTTTTAATGTACTTTAAACCATAGGATGGTTCTCCCGGTAGGACAAAGCACCTCATCTTCTACAACGAATCCAAACTGTTCGATTTCGCGTTCAAACTTTGTGAAGTATGGTTGAGTGAGAAAATGCGTAACCGCGTAAGTTAATGATTTTACTTTAATTAAATGAGTTCAATGCACACAAAGCGGTGGTAAAATAAAAAAATCTTGACAGACTCATTGTATACACCATCGGGGAGCTTATTGGGGAAGCCGTACAAGTTACTCAGGTGTCGCGTCGCGTGCGTAAAACCTGGCGCCGTAGGGCAGACGCAAACACTCCACACAAGGCGTTCGCACTTCTAATTCTAATCAGCCGATAAACAAAGCAACACTATTGACTATGTTACATTGAGCTCGAAATTGCAGTCGAGTTTTTACAACGAGAAAGCTTCATACCGAAAGCGCTAAATTGGCATTTTGTGTGTATCCGTCATCAATAATTTTTTAAGGTTTCTTCTAATTTAGTGATGATTCGATTAATTAACTCAGAAGAGTTAATGGAATGTTAAAACGATGGTCATTGCGCTTTAAATTTTCACATATGCTGTTTTTAATCCGAAAAAATTGCATGATTGCATTTAAGATTATATCTCTCTAATTTACCACCATGTTCGAGCGATGGGAAATATTATAAACCATTAGTTGACCATGTTATCCTGTACAGTATGAATTGAGAAACATTTATTCAAGAAGCGAGCAAACTAAGAACTAAAAGCATTCAACTCCTAAAGGATTATATTTCGAAATTCTAAATTCATTCGGGAGGACCGCAACATACTTTATCAATCTATTCATGAAATGCCTCGAATGCAGATAATATTGAGCTTGATTTGATAAACTTAGTTTGATTGATACTCCAGGCGTGCAAAGCTTTCTTCATTTAAAAATTCACAATCAGTTTTAAAGACTAATGCTTAAAGTATCTTGGAAAACCGATTTTAAATTTACTGAATGTCCGCAATATGTCACAAATGCTTAACTATTCTACTCATCACTGATACAGCATGATTTTGACCAAAAAGCAAATGGAAATAAATAGTATTTACCGATTAAATGGTGAACTGGTGAAGTTAAACAATTATTGAGCGCTGTACACAAATCCCCATTCCTCTCAACGAAATACATTTTTAAAAAGCATCATTGATTTGTTCTTGGGCTGATATGCTGCATCATTGACCCTTCAGATTCTCCGAGTCAAGGACGATATCAACAAAGCTTTCAAGAAAATTTCGGGATTAAAAGAAGTGTTACCAGTTGAATACAATGGCCGTAATGGATCGTTGGAATCTGCCATAGGTGAGATTAATTATTAAGACCCTTACAGGATTTATTAAAATGATTGAAAAATAATATTTAAACAAAATATCCTCCCAAAGCATGGCAGGATTAATGGAATGTTCAAATCATATTCCTAGCGCAATCACTTTCCTGTATGTTTCAAGCAGTTCGTGCAGTGCAGAAGAAGTTAGTAATACCCGTTTCAGTGAAACTTAGAGCAATGTGATGTGAATAAACAGGGTGCGACTTTGAAACCGCTAGTTATACGGTTCAAAATACTAACCATTCGTTTCCAAAAAAGAATCACACATTGATTTTAGCTCAATAAGTTAAAAGTTCAAAGATGACCAATGACCGACACAAAACTCCACCAACAAGCTCCGGCAGCTTGTCCGTAAAAAGTGGACAACAATATTAGATTGAAAGGTTCTTGAATAGTTAACAATGTTAAACTTTCAACTCATCAAAAGACAGAATTATAACAATTATGATCTGTGTGAAAAAAAAATGAAGTAGATTATACCTCAGCAAGACATGAAACGCCGAAAATTCGATCTAACAGAAAACACAGTCTTGAATAGTGAAAATCTCGTAAATAGAGTTTACATTCAAGCTGTGCTTGTAAGCCACTTCTGGGTAAGGTTTTCACGACCAATCGGTTCAATCACATATGCCCAAACACATATAGATGGGGTTAAAACCAGACAATAAACGGAAAACACACATTTGCATGCATTTTCATCACACAGTTTAAATTCATTTATTGCCTGCCCTGTAGAACTGATTCAATGCTTGTCTGAGCTTATTTTAATGACAATATTTGAATTGAAGTATGTTATTAGTGTTATTCGGGCAGGTGGAGCTCGTTAGTCCATGAAGGCGGCCCACCTAGGGGAAGGAAAATCCTTATCTCAAACCTCCACTGCCTTGTGGCTACATCCATTCATGGAAAAGGCTTCAGGAGTCAACCTCGAGGAAAAATCCGGAGCCGGAGTCCCGTTAGGCAGTACGAAGTTTATTCAACTTCGTCCTGCCAGCTCCTGCGACGGCATCGTTGTCCAAACGTATCAGCCTAGCTGTTCCTTTGGTTCCAGTGGTGCCGTGGAGAGGGAGCACTTGCTGCATGGGCAACAGCTAGTTCTCTATATTGAACTGCCCTGGCGTACATCACAACGCACAAATGGAGAGGACACTCCATTCCGCTTCTACGGAAAATAACACGGGAAGCAGCAGATACCGGTTAAAAGCTATGGCTCGACTGGTGTAGAGCTAAGCGCCTGGGGCTGCTTTCGACGGTGGGAGAGACTTCCAGGTATCATTGGACGGCTACCGCCCGCCTCAAGCTGGGCAGCCCCCAGTCAATAAGGTGCCGTCTCGCCACGGTCTGCTATCCTCATTGGGTGCATGGGGATTAGGAATCAACTGACAAACAGACTGTATTTTTCCGCACCAGCGAATCGAAATACCAAACAACAAATGTCAGTTCTGAAACTTGGAACCTGGAACGTCCGGTCCATGCTTCCAGGATTTCATGACGACGTCTCGAATATCAGAGGCGTTCGAAAGTCCGCCGTGATTAACAACGAGCTAAAGAGGCTGAATGTCGACGTGGCTGCCCTACAAGAGGCGCGCTTACCAGACACGGGTAAGCTAACAGAAAGTGATTACACATTCTTTTGGAAAGGAAGAGGTTCCGATGAGCCTCGACTGCATGGAGTTGGGTTTGCCGTGCGAAACGACATATTAAAAGCAACAGAACCGAGCAGCGGCGGGAGCGAACGGATTTGGACTCTAAATCTGAGGTGCATTACTGGTACCAGTACGTTGGTCAACGTTTATGCACCGACGCTCTCTGCGACGCCTGCTGAAAAAGACGCTTTTTATCATAACCTCACAGCCGTCCTGAAAAACGTGCCACAGAAAAACTGTGTAGTGGTATTGGGTGATTTCAATGCCAGAGTTGGTGCAGATTATGAGTCTTGGCAAAACTGTCTCGAAAGGTTCGGTGTAGGTAAAACCAATGAAAATGGGCAACGCCTTTTAGAATTGTGCACACAGTTCAATCTTTGTGTCAGTAACACTTTCTTTCAAACAAAACCACAGCATAAAGTCTCTTGGAAGCATCCTCGCTCTAAGCATTGGCATCAGCTTGATCTTATTCTTTTTAAGCGTACTAATATAGGAAGCGTGCTCCTCACCAGATCATATCAAAACGCAGACTGTGACACTGATCATTCACTGGTCTGTGCAAAACTGAAGCTCCCCCACACGAGATTTTACCGCACCAAATTGTCTGCTAAGACTAGGATAGACGTCACTCGCATGTGCGAACCTAATCTAACTGCGAGATTCGCAAAAGCCTTCACGGACAAGTTCAACAAGACAACCCCACTTGAATCTGCTTCAGAAAACTGGGAATTGATAAAAAGCTGCATATGCCGAGTCGCACTTTCCACTTTTGGTCTGAAGAAAGCTCGAACGAGCTACTGGTTCGAACAAAACGCTCTGAGATGACTGCTGTGCTGGATGAGAAACGGCTCAGCAGTCTTGAAGGTTCAAGATTTGGCCAACAGATGAAAACTTACGATCTTCTAAGAGAGGCTAGAAATAAGGTCCAACAGACTGCAGGCGTTGTGCACGAGACTAATTGGACAGAAATTAGCCTTAGTATCCAAAAAGCTGCGGATACTGGAAATTTTCACGGTATGTATAATGGGATCAAGAGAGCCATTGGTCCAAACAAACATAAAATGGCTCCCATTAAGTCTGTATCTGGTGACCCGATTGTGGACAAAACTCAGCAGATGGAAAGATGGGTAGAGCACTTCTCCTGCCTCTACTCTAGGGACAGTACGGTTTTGCCACATGTATTTGAAAATCTCGAGCGGTTGCCGACTATTGAATATCTAGATACCCTCCTACACGTGATGAGCTCAATGAGCCAAGCGGACCGCTTAGCGAATGGGAAGGCCCCTTGTGACGACGGAAATTCCACCTGAGCTCATCAAATGGCGGTAGAGGCAGCATTGCTACACAGCTCTTCACCCATTTCTTCTCAGTTCTTGG
>JACCGJ010000435.1:0-21757 GCA_013407085.1 Atriophallophorus winterbourni | reverse complement strand
AGAAGAAGAAGAAAAAGAAAAAGGAGGAGGAGGAGGAGAAGAAGAAGAAGAAGAGACTATTCATGCACAGGATTTTTCAGCAATTAAATTTATTTCTCCAGAAAAAGTGAAATGTATGAAATCACACAAGTCTGATCCATGCCTGATTAATTAAAAATGTATCCAGTCAGGTAAGGTACAAAAGAGCTTCTGAATTTATTAGTTCTTGAATAGGGATTTAAATAATGGCTTCGAGTTGAGAAAAAACATATACATGCAACAAGGGCCTTGTTCCGTGGATGTGAACTATCATAAGAAATTGTTTTGATCAATCTGTTGCATTCACGGAAGTGTTGATCAGCAATAGCGTATCAAATTAAAGCACAGCTCAATCTTGAGATAACCTTAATACACCTTCTGGTGAGCAGAAAATCCTTTTCCAAGAGGCCGGGAATAATTATCGGGGCTGTGTAGATGAGGTGTGGAACGATGCAACAAAAAACAAAATGTTGAATTACGTTAGGTGGGATGGAGAGAGAACGTAGATGAAGAGCATAGAATAACAACCGGTGAACTTTCAATAACTGGCATGACCAGGATTAGTGGTCGATTTTCCTACTACGGTATGTATGCACATCAGTTATGTTCCCTGTCCTGCCTATCACCCTTAGTTTGTGCCCAAAGTTAATCGTTGCCAGAAACCCGCAGTCAAAATTTCTTTTCACGCTGAATACACGATCGGTCCCAAACATATATCAATCGATTGCATTTAAATATATGAGATCGAGTATTAGAACAACTTTAATCGACTGGTGAGTTAAGAGCTCGTGTAATAGAGACAATCTTTTTAGTATTTTTTATAACAATTGATTATCCTACACAGAAGATCAGTTTACCACGGACCAAAATTAATTTGAATGCGCGTATTGTGAACCAATGACAGGTGCAAATTAAAAGTCTACTCCGTGGTTTTCTTAGCACTAACGGTTAACTGGAGTCAAAATTGGATTAATTTAGCGTACATTTTGTTACACTACTTATTGGGTTCCAAACAGCCGTTACCTTCGTCTTACATCCGAGCGGATTGAGCGCGAGAAAGTATAATCACATTTCATGTTATCTTGTTCTTTATTACGAAAACATTCATTCCATACTTTGCTTTTCCTTTGAATTTCTTTTTTTCTGTAGACGATGATTTTTTGCTTAGTTTCCTACGTTATGCACACTATGATCACTCATTGGCCCAACGTCGCATCGATAACTATTGCACTCTTCGTTGTACTGACCCAAGCACGTCATTGTGGTACAACTACCCACCGTTAAACCATCCGATGGTGAGGAAATATCTGGATGCCGGGTAAGCAATGATAGCAATGCGTTCAGTAATCTACTGCGTTAACAAACATTGGATCATCGTTTGCGTTCCGTTGGTTCATAACATATATTGACGATAATAGAATTGCTTTTCTGTAAATAAATGCGTGATTAAAACAGCTAGTAAATTAATTTAATTTTACACATTCTATATTGTCCAAACACAAAATCCTCTTCCTCGAATAACGGAGCAGTTAGAGTTTCAATGCAATGGGATATATTTATCATTCGATGAAATTGGTTGCAAGCTTCTATCCTGTCGTTTGTTGAGGTTTGTTGTTCCTCGCACATAGTGTAGCCCAGCGCCAGTGAAGTCTAATGAAAGGAAATATTTCCGAGTTTATCACTCAAAATGTGAACCATTTGAGATAGGATAATTTTCAAACTCACAGTCTTGACTCTGCATGCGTGGCACTTTTCATGAATGTGCTTCGTTCACCAGTTTCAATGAGCACTCCTGCATTTGAGGCTTTGCTCTTCCACCGTATATTCCTTATGTGGCATATTTTTCATACACCCAAAAATCTTCAAGCTGCAAGCTGAGAGCGAATGAGGTGCTTATTGAATAGTACTCAGGTATCAAACAAACAATGTTGATCAACAAGGAAATGCTTATCGCTGCTACTGTTGTGAACTGGGCTTTTACTGACGAATTACACACGATAGTTATGCGAATACTGAATGAAGATCAATACATGTTGCCATTTTATGGTTCATTGCCGAATAAAACATCGGTTTATACGAGTAGGTTTCGTATTCGTTACCAATGGAGTAGCTATTTGGCCCACAATGTCATTTAACCTAGATACGTTTTTAAGCCTCACATGTGTCTAAACGAACCGTCCGTTTTCTGCTCAAATATTTAATCTTTTAAACTGGAAATATCTGCAATGTTTCATTTTACATCCGTTTAGCACTCAAGAGTTTTAAGAGAAAATACAAAGGGTGCTACGAGGTCATGATACGTTAGCGTAATTTCAACCAGCACGTTTTTTTTCAAATTTTTATCGTCTCCCGTTATTTCTAATTCCAACAGCATCTTCATCACACTCGGGTTCACCGACCATGGCCTCTACGTAATTCTCATTCGTTTAGGTGAGTTAATTTCAGCCTCATCATCTTTTCCTTCTTCCATTTCGAAACTAGCAAAGTGGAACCCTGATGATATTGATCACATCATGATGCGTACGCTGAACAACATGAACTTTGAGCGATTGCTGTTTGACCAACGATGCCAAATCGGTGGATTTTGTTTCTTGATCGACATGGAACATACGTCCAGAGAGCAGGCAAGCAAATGGGCGGATATCAAACAGGCGAAAGGTTCAATGAAGCTGATGCAGGTTAGACGACCTTGAATAATATTTGTTTTGTTTTAATAAGTTGCATGTACAGAAGATTAATTGGGGACAGATTTGTCGAAAACATTTATACTGGCATCAAGTAAATACTGAAGAGGACCGTGGAGTATGTGTTCGTATCTTAATCAGTGGTATATCATGCAGTCCTTGGTGAGCTAACTTGAATTAATGCTGTGTACTTCAGTTGGTATATAAGCCTGCAACAACATTACGCAAAGGGACTTCAAATTATGCACTTCCCTTTAGTTCGATGCCATTCGCTTCTCTCTTGAAGGTAGGGCACGTACCGAATTTAATCTGGCAAACGACGACAGCCCATTTTCAATCTGCGCTCCATTAAGGATTTGATATCGATTGTATTTTCGAGGTTTCCAAATTCACATTTAATTGCAATTTCATCATCGAATTAAATACAGACAATCTCATTGTGTTTCGCCCTCATCATCACGAGTTCTCCTCGGATAACAACACGAGTAGCAAACTCGGAACCATGAAAACCTTTAAAATTGTCTTGTAAACGTGCCTGATGGTCGTAAACGCAGTCACCAATAGGAAGTGGTTGGATCGATAGATTCCCGTGCTTGCTCAACATCTCTGTAACACTTGAATCCTCATCGCGCGCCTGGAGCGATATTGTGACTCGATTTCCATGAAGATCTTTTCTATCCGTTTAAACCAAACATACAGTCTAGCTAGGCTTTCAAAAAAGCATCAAAACATCAACAATTGATTGCAACAGTTATCAGTTGTGCAAGCTATTTCACCTCACAACCTAGATACATATCGATCCAATGGAACCTAACTGACTGGTAGTGAATTCATTTGTTAGAGATACAATCAGGGAAAATAGTTGGACTCAATTTTCGTGTATCGTTTTGTACCGGAAACAACAGTGTTGGCAAGAACACAAAAAATGCGCAATTCTAATTCAGTTCATCAGCAGAAATTGACTTGACAAAGAGGGTATAAGTTTCGTATCATATGGTGGTACTAAGTTGATACGGCACAATTTCAACCTATGGATAATCATCATATTAAGCCAAATTTTAAAGGCACGACTTATTACGCCAATTTTGTTTAGTGTTTGTTCCATTCTACTTTTTATTTGTTTGTTTAATGGAGTTATTCTAATCTAAGAGACTGCTGTCAATATCAGATGGCGCATTGGCTCACCCCAATAAAGTAGCTTTAATTTCGCTTGATAAATTTTATTCATAGGTATTTTTTAATGTACTTTAAACCATAGGATGGTTCTCCCGGTAGGACAAAGCACCTCATCTTCTACAACGAATCCAAACTGTTCGATTTCGCGTTCAAACTTTGTGAAGTATGGTTGAGTGAGAAAATGCGTAACCGCGTAAGTTAATGATTTTACTTTAATTAAATGAGTTCAATGCACACAAAGCGGTGGTAAAATAAAAAAATCTTGACAGACTCATTGTATACACCATCGGGGAGCTTATTGGGGAAGCCGTACAAGTTACTCAGGTGTCGCGTCGCGTGCGTAAAACCTGGCGCCGTAGGGCAGACGCAAACACTCCACACAAGGCGTTCGCACTTCTAATTCTAATCAGCCGATAAACAAAGCAACACTATTGACTATGTTACATTGAGCTCGAAATTGCAGTCGAGTTTTTACAACGAGAAAGCTTCATACCGAAAGCGCTAAATTGGCATTTTGTGTGTATCCGTCATCAATAATTTTTTAAGGTTTCTTCTAATTTAGTGATGATTCGATTAATTAACTCAGAAGAGTTAATGGAATGTTAAAACGATGGTCATTGCGCTTTAAATTTTCACATATGCTGTTTTTAATCCGAAAAAATTGCATGATTGCATTTAAGATTATATCTCTCTAATTTACCACCATGTTCGAGCGATGGGAAATATTATAAACCATTAGTTGACCATGTTATCCTGTACAGTATGAATTGAGAAACATTTATTCAAGAAGCGAGCAAACTAAGAACTAAAAGCATTCAACTCCTAAAGGATTATATTTCGAAATTCTAAATTCATTCGGGAGGACCGCAACATACTTTATCAATCTATTCATGAAATGCCTCGAATGCAGATAATATTGAGCTTGATTTGATAAACTTAGTTTGATTGATACTCCAGGCGTGCAAAGCTTTCTTCATTTAAAAATTCACAATCAGTTTTAAAGACTAATGCTTAAAGTATCTTGGAAAACCGATTTTAAATTTACTGAATGTCCGCAATATGTCACAAATGCTTAACTATTCTACTCATCACTGATACAGCATGATTTTGACCAAAAAGCAAATGGAAATAAATAGTATTTACCGATTAAATGGTGAACTGGTGAAGTTAAACAATTATTGAGCGCTGTACACAAATCCCCATTCCTCTCAACGAAATACATTTTTAAAAAGCATCATTGATTTGTTCTTGGGCTGATATGCTGCATCATTGACCCTTCAGATTCTCCGAGTCAAGGACGATATCAACAAAGCTTTCAAGAAAATTTCGGGATTAAAAGAAGTGTTACCAGTTGAATACAATGGCCGTAATGGATCGTTGGAATCTGCCATAGGTGAGATTAATTATTAAGACCCTTACAGGATTTATTAAAATGATTGAAAAATAATATTTAAACAAAATATCCTCCCAAAGCATGGCAGGATTAATGGAATGTTCAAATCATATTCCTAGCGCAATCACTTTCCTGTATGTTTCAAGCAGTTCGTGCAGTGCAGAAGAAGTTAGTAATACCCGTTTCAGTGAAACTTAGAGCAATGTGATGTGAATAAACAGGGTGCGACTTTGAAACCGCTAGTTATACGGTTCAAAATACTAACCATTCGTTTCCAAAAAAGAATCACACATTGATTTTAGCTCAATAAGTTAAAAGTTCAAAGATGACCAATGACCGACACAAAACTCCACCAACAAGCTCCGGCAGCTTGTCCGTAAAAAGTGGACAACAATATTAGATTGAAAGGTTCTTGAATAGTTAACAATGTTAAACTTTCAACTCATCAAAAGACAGAATTATAACAATTATGATCTGTGTGAAAAAAAAATGAAGTAGATTATACCTCAGCAAGACATGAAACGCCGAAAATTCGATCTAACAGAAAACACAGTCTTGAATAGTGAAAATCTCGTAAATAGAGTTTACATTCAAGCTGTGCTTGTAAGCCACTTCTGGGTAAGGTTTTCACGACCAATCGGTTCAATCACATATGCCCAAACACATATAGATGGGGTTAAAACCAGACAATAAACGGAAAACACACATTTGCATGCATTTTCATCACACAGTTTAAATTCATTTATTGCCTGCCCTGTAGAACTGATTCAATGCTTGTCTGAGCTTATTTTAATGACAATATTTGAATTGAAGTATGTTATTAGTGAGAAACATCCGAATGAAACCATTATAGTGAGGTAAGTAATGGTCATAAGACATTGTTCAATATTTTGCGATGTTGTTTTACCAATTTCTGTCAGCAAGCAATACGACGAAACACTGTTTATTCTGATAAATTTCTCGATAAAAAATGCGGATGCAGATACATCAAGAAACACGCCGTTCTATCGATTGTTTCATTGTTTACACAATAAATGAATAATGATTGGTATATTATTGATTTTAATTGATTAATTAGAGGATAGCATAAGTGAATGCTTCATTATATGGTAGATTGATTGTTTTGTTTGATCAGGAGTCGCAGAGGTGTGTGGAACGGTATAGAAAAATAAAGGTAGATGGATATAGGTAAAATGTGAGATACATTAACATGTTCGAACCGGAATATGTACATATGTATTTGTGTGCATATCATTTTTGCTTATTAAAATTTGTGCCGTTAAATATTTTTTGACAACTTCACTTCTTCACTTCAAGTGTCTTCATAAATTGTTTCCAGCTTTGTCTCCGACGCTCATTGCTTGCTTAGAAACTTATCAAATCTATCTTTGCATAATTCGTAAGC
Source organism: Atriophallophorus winterbourni (assembly GCA_013407085.1). Taxonomy (NCBI): domain Eukaryota; kingdom Metazoa; phylum Platyhelminthes; class Trematoda; order Plagiorchiida; family Microphallidae; genus Atriophallophorus; species Atriophallophorus winterbourni. The sequence continues at coordinate 15,081 of JACCGJ010000435.1, read as the reverse complement.
GATTGATTGCAGATTTTCTTTCCTAGTAGACTTCTTAGATGCAAACAATCTTATTTAAATTCAACTTATTAATTTGGCTTTGAACGTTTCGCAGTGTAATTGCTAAAATTTTGATCAAATGCAAGATAACTTCTTATTTTCATTCCAGATATTGTTTTCATGGTCAACATTTAATCTGTTCATGCTATGTGAATGACACATACCATGCATATGAATTTAAAAAAATTGTTTTCGCAACCTCTGGTTCCAATTATTAATCAACACGACCCTTTCCACAGAACGCTGCAAGCAAGATTTCTATCAGTTCTACTCTAAAGGATTCCCGCTCAGTGACATCTCAGTGGACGAATCAAAGCGACCCGCATCCGCGAAAAACTTTTTCCACGAATACAAAGAGTTTGCCGGTTCATCGTTTGGATCCAGTGGCACGTATGTGACACTGCAGCCTGTTGATTGAAAGAAATTACCGTGAACATGGACACCGGATGAATCATGTGATACAATCATGTTTTACATAAAACCCACCATCTTAAATATATGTCACATTTAAACAACTGACTTAAATTATCGTTCTATTCACGATATATATACACATTGATGTACGTTGTAACTTTCTTGGTTCCCTAGATTTATTTATTTATTTTAGTTTCCTACTTCGACGGGGTAGATACGTTACATGGGGAAGCAATTTTTTTGGGTGAATTTATCTTAAACCGTAGATTCAACTCGAAACCAACACACAAATTTGCAATGGTCATCGTCGCCGAAATTGTTTAAATTGATTTATTAAAGTGTTTCTTATTTATGGCCCTTGATTAGACCGAGAGAATTCAGGTCCGATAATATTTGATCATTAATTTCTCTTGTATATCACGAACAAATTAAATTATTTTTGAAGCCAGTGTTAAATAGGGTTAATACAGCCAGTTTTTCGAAGACTCATTCGGGTTAAGTCAACCTATTTGATCAATGGAAATGATCAGTTTCGAATTGCTCACATTGCTTACACTTGCACAAAACTACCGGTTTCTTATCATTTGCAGTCAGCTGCGGGAGACTGTGAATTTACTTTTAGTGCACCATGAAAGAGAGTAAAAATACTAAACAAAGTTCTACTTCAAACACACTGTTAAAATGGATTATCGGACAATTACCCGTATCGATTGAAGCTATTGGGGTGTTGAAATATCCTTCAGTGATGGTTAGTCACTGAAAATACAGCCTTAATCATGCCTATGTAAAATCTGTTTGGTAAGACTCGTGAGAAACCTGCACTTGATACGAATCCAGCCGTCAAAAACCATTGTATAAATGAAGTGTGTACAAATATGATGCATGTGAATACATATTTTTGTTTAAAGTGTGTATAAGTTAAGAGTTGTTCTCTCAAAGGACAGCACTTAAACTAAGTAATATGATAATGTAGCGCTGTAAGAATACGTAATAGGTTGGATTTACAGAGTAAACCGTACATTCCAATACCTTATCGTAATTAGCAAATCTATAATCAGTATAGAAATTGAAACCGTGTTTATCATTCATTCACTGTTTATAGGTTCACTTTTAATAGTTTTTTTCAGTTTTAACACCAGATTTACAAATAGAATGCTACTAATAGTACGGCGTATATGAAGGGCTTGCGAGTGTCAACTAGAAGTTGTTGTTTTAGCTACAAAAACAAGATACCTGATGAGTTGCGTGTTACAGAGATGATTTAGATACTCTCCATGAATGGAAGGTATGGAGTAAGCTACCATTTATGCAAAGAAATTTGAGTGCAATCGGTTAGAGTAGTTTTTGGGTAACGTTTCACTTCTGACACAGAAGCTTCGCCAGACCAAGGGTGATAGTCAGAACAGGGAACATGATTAAGTAGTAGTCAACCCACCACCACTTATTTGACCTTACCGCTAAACAGCATATAGTACGCCTACAGTGGGTCACGTCTCGTGGGAATGACCAGGATCAGTGGTCCATTTTCCTCACAGTGTGTATCCGCGTCAATCTGATACAAGTTAACATGGTCTAGGTCAGTTGACACAGCGGCCCACATACGTAAATGTACATAACCAACGGCGCTAAGGCTATTTTTGAAGAAAAACAAAAATCTAATTGACTATTAGGTATAAGGTGAATACAAATTATTTACTTTCGTATCAGTGCCAAGCGCCATATTGTGGAGGTTTCTTTGCATTATGAATACACGATCAGTCCCAAACATATTCCAATCGATTGCCAAGCTACCATTTAAGTTCCGAAAATTCATGGTGATGCAAATTGATAAACCAATCCAGTACCAAGATCATTTTGGGCAGATGATGTTGAGCTAGACCGAGTCGGAAAGGTATCTTGAATTCTTGCTATGCGGCAGTTTGAAGAACAGCAGGCATTGTGCGGTCATCTACAAGCATGCTTCCAAGCTTCCAGGTATGCTGTGACGGATTTTATAAACCTTCTCTCCTTGAACGTTTCCCACAATCATGAAAACCTACTTAATTCTAACTATGGAGCATGCATCGTAAGCTTGGTCTTCCTGATCATAGAAGGATATACTCTTGCTTGATAAAATATAACATCGTGCAATCAAAATCGTAAGTGTTTTCCGGATACTAACGTACGAGGAACGATTGCAAAAACTCAGAATCCTCACTCTCCTTTAAAAAAGCTTTCGGGGTGATGTGTTAATTCCATCCAAAATATAACATAACCACACCTCATCGTTTAAAACATTTATTCGAATTCCGTGAGGCAGCCATTCGGCGACACTACAAAATCTCCATTCCCGTACTAGCTGCCGCCGATATTTTTATTCTGTACGTGTCTGTTTCCTTTGGAATGCACTCCCCGCAATTATTGTTACCGCTTCCAGCGTCGAAGCATTCATTCGAAAATCAAAAACGTATTTGTTGCTCAATGATTTTACGACACCTGCGTATTAACTCGTGGTAAGTATTCAACTGGACGTGACATTAATTGATTATGGTTTTTTTCTTTTTCATGATCGAATTTTTACTATGGTAATTGTGAAGCTATGTGCCTTTTGTCACCATAAATCCTTAATTCTTGAATCATAAAAAATGGTAATTTATTTTGATCTCTCTATATATATGGGATTTTTATTGCAAGTGTGAGGTAACCCTATGTTTTTTAACTGCCTCATATCATTATATATTTTTAGGAAATAATAATATTTTCTTTGCGTTCCAAGCATTAACATATACAAATATAAATTTTAACAAAACCACCATACTGCTTAATTATCAAACACAATACGCGGTCTATTTCGAGGTGAGATTCGACAATTCCAATTTTAGCTGTTACGCTTCATTGGAAACATTCAACCACGGTGCATAATTGAGTAACCCACAATAGGGAATCCTTGTTATCTATAATAGAGATGGCTATCTCATTACTAACTGTAATACAAATGTAACTTGTAACAAAGATGCTTATTTGCATGCACATCAATCACACACACATACGAACTCAACTTGTTATAACTTGTGTCAGTTTTAGAGTTTCAGTATGAATTCCATTTAATAATGGATAATTCAATATTTTTGTTTTTATTACATACGAAGGTACTGCTGAAGTACACATGGGTAGAATGTTTAAAATGGAGCATACAACACTAGTTTGTAATAATACAGACGCGTTTATACAGTAACTATCGTCAACTCGCCAGGCCCGATCTCTTCTTGTAATATGCTCTATAAAAATAGGCTGAAAATATCAAACAGTATAAGTGCTATGCTTTGTACTGATTAAATATCAGGTGGAATATCAACGTAAAATATATTGCGTAAATCTATTTTGAGGTGTTTGAGATTCATTGAGCACTATGGAAAAATGAATAAAACAATAACCACAATAAATCTTTGTGAGTCTCATCACATGCAAAGTTATTGATCGTTAAGTAATAAGCAAAATGACAAGAGTGGTGTGTGATTATAGGACGATTAAAATAACTCCAGAATTGCGCATATTTCTGATAATGAATTTCGTCACCAACATTTGATACTCGTTCGACAGCATTCAGCAGATTTGGGTTCGCATGTACCATTGGTCGAATGTTGTGAAAGTTTGCAATCACACAAAAGTTAAGCATTTATGTCGATATTTATTTTTACGTGTGTGTGTGTGATATACAACGTCTGTGTATAAAAGTAACATAAAGTTTTCTAATACTTGTGCCTAGAATTCTTTTAGAGGCTGTACATTCATTGATCTTTATAGTATTCTACTTAGTTCTTCATTAATAACTTCTTCAACAAGTATTCTTGTATCGTATAATGACCTAAACATAGATTCGTTCCGCAATCGTAAACGTGGCATACTGCTTATTCGTCAAAGTTCGCAAGAATAATCTGTTTGCACAATAATATCGAGATCTAAAAATCTGGTCAATAAACCAAGTAAAACATTGATCGCATAGGTTGCATTATTGATAAACTGTAAAATGCCGTTCCGGTCTAAACAAAATTAACAAAGTCGACAGACAAAAAATTTGAACTCGAAAGTGAAAGATGCCAGTTCTAAACAAGATTGTGATTGCCAGATACTGGTGGTGCCCAACATCTCGAGACAGTCATCTTGGATATTTTAGCAGACAATACAGCACAATTCGATATCAACATTCCGTGCTTATCGAATGCGATCGCTCAGATTGGATGCGGAGTATTACTTTCAAATCGAACGTGGGAATATGAACAAGTTGAAACATTCTCTTTCAACAACAAATGCAAAAACCATGCCATTAAAACTTTCGAAGCCCATTCAATGATTCTGATTTTGATTTTCACAAAGATAATCATCTTCATCATCTCATCACATTATCCTTATCGTCAGTGCATGTCAAGATTTTAAAAAAAATTATCAGCCATCATCGGGCGTCATATAATCGCGGTCTAGACTACGAAAACTTTAGGGGGAGGTAGAACAATATTCGAAGATTTCCAAGAGACACTGTGGTCAACTGGGATGTTGCTCTTTTCCCTCGATCAACAAACACGATTTACTTTAGTGTTTTGAAGAGTTCATGCTTTTATGCTTGTGACTACTTATCAGTACCAAGTCCTTAGCGATATTCACAAAATTGATCACTGTGGTTCTTAATGAAAGCACTGGATTCGATTTTTGCTCTTATTTGAGCTCATCAGTCTCGCATATTCTCTGTCTCGGGTGTTACTCAAACCCCGAACTATCACCATTGTAGTCCCACGCCTTACGGTCTGAACTACCGTCCACCGTTGGACCTATTGCGGTTCAGCATTCAAAAATGTTTTTCCAGACTAGCACATTTGAGTAGCTTTATATGCCAGATCAGACGAGAAGGAACCAGCAACATCCGTTGCGGTCATTCAACCCATCTGATACCCTTATCCTTTGCAGTTTGCGCTTCGTTACGTAAAAGAAACTTTCCGTTTAAGCTAGCTCAACAACCAAGATAAATGAGAGCATGAACAGTTTTGCAACGAGATATACTTTAAAAGATTATTATAATTTTTGATGAGAACTGCAAACGAAGTAGTCAGGCATCGCCGACGTTCATATATTAAAAGCAATCGGCTGTTTGCTTATTATATTTTTATTTTATAAATCAATGAAAAAACAATGAACATAATGAAACCACGCTGAGTCGTTCATCTTTTGCTATTCCTAATAAATGACATTGATTCTTGTCGTATGCTTCGGTTACGGACTAATACCGCTTAAAGTAAATCAGCCTGGACACGCAGGTCGAGCAAATAACGTTTACATTCGTATTCTGTGGCAGTTATTTCATAAAGTCAAATGAATAAATCTCATTTTTCCCGCTGAAAATACGTCATGGGGCTAAATTAGTACCCAGATAGATTTTAAATGTATAAAAAAGTAATTAAATCCTGATGGTCAACGTATCATAGGTTGACAAAGAGAATTATCAAAGTGGAAATGATTTGTATTATATGCCTTTAAGCGATTATGCATCAAGTTCATTCAGATTCCAGAACTTCGTGTAGCAACATGTCCGTCATCAAATCCCCTGACAGTTAAACGTTCGATTGCTCGTTAACATGACGAGGAAGTTCACATCTCTCTCACGCGACATGTAACTAAAATGACGTAAAGCATTCTATGACTACAGATATAAATGCGCTCACTGAGTGATTCAATGTGCAAGTAACCACCTTGAACATAACGTAAAAATGGGAAGTGCATTAGCCACGGTTGCTAATCACGAACTTTCGGAATATTTGTAGAATATCTCTCTCCACCACAATACTCAATGCTGCTGAATAATCGAGATTGTGGACAGAATTTTAGTAGCCATTCGCCAATATCAGTGCCCAGGCCTGCAAGACCAAACATACCACCTAATTGTTTATACTGTTGCATATAAGAGGGCAAGTCTCAAAAGGAAGCGTACTTCTCTCCTTCTGAGTTGATGCTAGTCGAGGCAGACGTTTCTGTAATAAAAAATCTTTATTTTTAAAGTTTTTTTATTGGAATCTAATATTCGTAGCTGGTCCAACTACTCACATCCTGCTATTACATCGAATCCGATTCATTAGCGAGGATTCCGCACGTGAACTAAAAGCAGCATAAAAATTTGGTTGTCCTGTTATTAGAGCTAAGGAATCACCGGAGAAGCGCAAAATGTAGTGAGTTGAAAGGTGTGGAGTGACTATTCCGGAATTACCGAAGGATCATACAAGCAGTGATAATAGTTAGAAAGTATCATCAGGGGTCTGAAATTTAGGGGTCTGGTGTGACCAGAGGTGGATGGTAAATGATAGTTAGCTGTGAGCTATCTATGGCTAAGATTAGAAGGGGAAGAACTGCTGAAAAAGTAACGGGAAGGGTCAGAAACTATCTGAGCAGTATGGCCAGTGGTAACACGTTTTTACTGACCATTCCTGCTGTATGCAACAGGTAAGGAGACTCTATTTATCTTGGACGACGGCCGATACAATCTGGAGAACGGTAACGTATACCTACATCGCCAATGCCTTGAAATCAACTATTTGAGTTGAAACCTTTGGGTGAAATACCTGACTGGTATTACTTAGGGTTGGATTGAGACCGTTAAAACCTCTATTCAAAGACCTATATGGTATGAGTAGCTCTCATTTTATCTGAAGAGCACCAACCAGTATATCTCAACTGGTTATAAAGGCACTCAAATGAATGCGAAATTTTAAGATCCAGACTAAGCGTTTCGAATGATTAAACAGACCGATTCGGGAGGAACAATCTCCCCCACAGTGTTTACATGGATTGGCAATACTCGGTTGATCGATGCCAATTGCACACTGACAGCCTGATCTACGATCAACAGCCGATTGTAGTGTGTGCTTTTAGATCATGATCTACACAGTACATCTAAAATGATGGCTCAAAAGCAAGTTCTCCCCAACCCGTAGGGTCAATTTCATCGCTTTTGCAAATATATTTCTATGCATCCGGTTATTTACAGTTAAATATACGTCGTAAAATGTATTCATTCTCAGTCTTGTAGTCAGCTTTTTAGAATGTGTATGATTTAAATTAAAGGCCTTCCAGATGGATGAGGTTATCAGGAAATGTTTTGGAAATATGACAATGCATGTCCAAAGGAAACTATGCTGCAGATGTTGCTCACCATAGCCTTCTCTTTCCATCTTTCAGATGTGCTTTTGTCTCAGTCGAGCTGGAGCATGTAATAAACTTGAAGGCGTATATAATTTGCTAATTTATTTTGTTATGAAAGCCCGATTGTGTAATGGTTGCGTCGCCTCGAACCATCCATGACCATTATAAATTTTTGTTTTTATTGATAATGCTAATAATGAACTTACATTTGGATACCTGATATTTCGTGATAAAGATGAATGAATTAAAGTAGCATAGCAGAGAACAATCAGCCCAACCTGCAATTAATTTCGCATGTCAGTGAAAGAAAGTTGATTTTCCTTCACAAAATTGAGCATCCTGCGAGTACTAACGGTCCAATCATAATTTGTAAACCAAAACTTCAGCAAAAGTCGGAGAAACCCATAGTCTACCAAAACGTTCACGCCCACATCCTGTAATGCAAATCAGAACGAGGAGTGATCCTCACAAAATACCATGTAGAATTTGTTTAAATACATTGAAAAGGCAATCAATTAGCAGTATCAACGCCGTTCTTTGTTTTTCCAGAATGACAATAATAATTGCACTGTACGTTTTATCAAACGTTCTTCACTTGTTCGAATTCGTCTCTTCCTGCCTATCCGGACTTGTTTGTCCACAATGCGGACACGTTTTTTGCGTTTCAAAGGCGCCTTCCTTTTTTTCTCTTTCAAGGTCGGATATGTAACTTTTAGATCTATTTGATTGTCATCGCTCGTCTCATTTATATCATCGTCTCCTGATAGTGTACCAAAGAAATCTGATCTGCCCGGAACGTATTCACCATTTTTGATTTGGCCAATAGCGAATTGGGATCGAAGCTGACCAACTCCATCTGACCAATAACCGACCGGTCGACGTTTTAGGAATTTTTCCTCGAGAGTCCAATCAAAGCCTTGTAGTACGAAGAATTCTTTATTTCTTCGGGCTTGCCGTAACAGATGACCCATAATATGAGATACGTGATGGAACGCAAATATTAATCGGAAAAGAACGCGTAATGTATGAGCAGGTAGTTGGTGTCGCGGAAGTATAAGCCATTCACGGCAGCGCTTGTGAAGAAAACATAAAATCGATTGAAAAGTGTATATGCATATTGTGATGAAAATGAAATTTGAAAGTAATCAGTTATAGCATTTTTCGGGTAAAGTTTCACCATTGACACTGAAGATTTGCCAAGCCTAGGGCGATAGTTAGAACGAGGAACGTAATTAAATTGCAGTCAATCAACCACCTCTAACTGGTTTATCACTAAACAGTCTAATGAAATCCTATGGAGTGTTAAGTCACGTAGCCAAAGGCCAGATCACTCAATCAATTTACCCAGCGCAGCGTGAACTCAATCAAAGTTAGTTGGCATTGTGATTCACATGTGTACGAAAAATGCGCCTCAAGTTAAATAGTATTAATAATATAATTAAATATAAACATAAATTTATCTTAAATTATTTTTGTCTGTTCCAGTGACGAGAGCCATATGGGAGAGAGATCTACCCAATCTACCTTGTTGACTGTATGTCTAGCAGCCTTCGTGATTTCCACTGAAAAATCTCAAGGATAAGTCACCTTTAGATAGATTTATTAATCGTGTTGAAAGGAAAGAGTGTGTCAGAGTTGGTTCGACCGGTTCAAAACAAAAGCTTCTGAGATGACTGCTGTGTTGGATGAGAAACGGTCAACATTCTTGAGGTATGCCAACAGATGAAAACTTACGAATTCTAAGAGCAGCTAGAAATAAGGTCCAACAGACTGCAAGACGATGTGAAAATGACTATTGGAGTGGAATTAGACGCAGTATCCAAAATGCTGCGGATACTGGAAATTTTCACGGTATGTATGATAGAGCCATTAAGTCTGTATCTGGCAACCCAATTGTCGATTAAATTCAAGAGATGGAAAGATGAGTATAGCACTTCTCCTCTCTCTACTCTAGGGAGAGTACGGTTTTACCGTGTGCACTTGAAAATGTTGAGCGGTTGCCAACCATTGAACATCTAGATACTCCCCCATTCTTGATGAAATAAATAGGGCAATCGACCGCTCAGCGTATGGGAAGGCCCGTGGTTACGACGGAATTCCACCTGATCTCATCGAATCCTGTCGAACAGCATTAATACAGCCCATTCACCATTTGTTTCTTCAGTGATGGCAGGAGGAGTGTGTCCAACAAGAGATGCGAGAAACAAAGATAATCACGCTATTTAAGAATAAGGGTGATAGAGGCGACTGCAGCAATTACAGAGGAGTCTCCCTTCTGAATGTTGTAGGCAAATTGTTTGCTAAAGTCTTACAGATCCGGCTACAAGTTTTAGCTGATTGAATTTACTCCAAATTTCAATGTGGCTTCCGCAGGGGAAGATCAACCGATGACATGATCTTCTCCCTGAGACAAATACAAGAAAAGTGTCGGGAACAGCGTATGCCATTATACGCTGTTTTTTTATCGATTTAACGAAGGTATTCGACCACGTCAGCAGGGAGGGTCTTTTCAAAAGGCTTGATCTGATAGGCCAAGACTGCTAAATTCGTTATTTCGTTTTACTCAGGCATGAAGACCTCAGTCTATTTTAACGCATTCAGTTCAGAAGCCTTTAAAATTCGTCGAGGCGTCAAATCAGAGTATTTTCTTGTTCCCTTGCTTGTCGGCCTTTTCTTTGCTCTGCTTCTGAAGCACGCTTTTAGGATGAGGACAGAAGGCATTCACCTACGCACGCGAAGTGATGGCAAGCTTTTCAACATGAACCGGGTGAGAGCACAAACCAAGGCACGGAATGTGCTAATCCGTGACCTGCTGTTTGCCGACGATGCAGCCTTTATTGCTCACTCCCAAGAAAACGTCCAGTCTCTACTGAACGGTTGTTCGTCGGCATGCACACACTTTGGGTTAACAATGAGCATGAGCAAGACCAAAGTATTTGGTCAAATGATTGTATCGCCTCAAATCATCAATGTTGGAGACTGTCAGCTTGAACCAGTACATTATTACACATATATTAGTTCAACCATTGCGGATAACCTCTCGCTAGATACGGAGATTGATAATCGAATTATCAGAGCAGCAGTCATTTGGTACCTGCACCGGAAGCTGAATGCTTTCCATCTACGAAGCATCCGTCGCATCTTGAACATAACGTGGATTGACAAATTGACGAATGCTGAAGTGCTTTCAAAAGCTGGTCTACAGAGCATGTTCACCAGACTACTACAGCGCCACCTGCGGTGGCTTGGCCACGTCCACAGAATAGAAAATGGTCGTATTCCGAAAGATCTACTCTATGGTGCGTTGCAATCAGGAAGTCGACCATTGGGCAGACAACACTTGCGGTACAAGGACGTTTGCAAAAGAGATATGAAAGCTCTTGGCATTGACCCGGCGAGTTGGGAAGAACTTGCTTTTGAACTCTCACATATTTGAGGCATTGTGTAAAGCGTCGTATGCAAGCTAGGGAGGAGCAGATACCGCTCTTGGCTGCTGAACGCAGATCACGCCGCCGCCCTACGACCGAGTACTGTCTATCGTTGCAAGCGCTGCGGGAGAGATTTTTCCTCCCGAATAAGACTGTTTAGTCATTCGAAAATCCGCGGAATACGAAAATTCATGCGATTGTGATGTACACCCATGATCGACATCGACCGAATGAGGCCAACAACATACATAAGACAGCCAGTCATGGAAATCCATACTATGCTTGTGAAGCACATTTTGAACGTCTACAAGATGATTAGGCATATTTGGTTGTAATTAATATTCAGAGTTAGCCAAACATGTGTGGACTTTCACCTTTCAGATATATTGGGGCGTATGATCAAGAACACATGCACCTGGGGCTAACAAAATCACAGAGGCTGGAACACATGCGGCTAACAAACTAATCAGGGTGGAAATCTATACAATATTACGCGACGCTGCTACGGATAAATGTTGGTTAAGCTTGTAATTCTGTTTAATCCTCAATTATATCTATTTTCTTCAACTAAAAGTTGAAATAGATTATTTTGCTACATTCGAATTTAAAACACGATCATTTATTATGAACACCACGCGAAAAAAGCAGCTAAATAACTTTATTGGATTTAACAGTTTTCGAACGTTCTGGTTCAATAAAAACACATTGAATATTAGACTTTTATTTTAAAAATTTTGGTGGTTGACGTTTTTGCGAACAGTCAAACGAGTTTCTTTTAAAACTTGACATTTACTACTGCTACAAGAGGGTTAACATTTTAATCTTTCTGGTCGTTCGATACACAAAACCACGACAGAGCTTTTCTCAATAACACGTCAGAAGATAACAAAAACTATTTAATTCTGATGTTCAGATTTACCTGAAGTAAGTCCATAATATCTATGCAAAATTTAGTTAATGGCCATGTGACATATATTTCAAAGTGCAAATTAGAGAAAAAAATAAAATCACGTGATGCTAAATACAGCAGTCGCAAAAATATTTTCCGAACAGTGTACGAAGCCTAACATGATTGAAAGTGAACTCCGGAATTATGAAATTTGTCAATTAATCAAGTTGCGCTTGTATGCCACTGTCGCATAATGTTGGTACGACCAACATGTTCAATCGCGAGCCCACGCTCTTGTAGACTGGATTTGAACCCATGACAATGAAAAAAGCTCATTTGCAGGCATTTCCATCTCACCCGACAACCGATTTCGCGCTGTTTGCACTCTTCAGGTAGGGACAGTATGATCAGGATCCGCGCGCGCTGGGAATGAGCTTTCTTTTCATGGTTATGGCTTCAAACCATATGAGTGTGATTTCATGTGATTTAACAGGTTGATCGTACCAACATTATCCAACGGTAGCATACAAGCGAACCTATATACAATTCTTCCACTGTTTCAAGCGCATGCGGATCCTGTTCCTACAGTCCATCCTGATGAGTGCAAACAGCATGAAACCGGTCGTGGGGTGTGTGTGTGTGTGATGGAAATGCATGCAAATTGGCTTTTTTGTCAAGTAATGTACATTGGATACGAAAATCCCCTAAATAATTTTGAAGTAAATATAAAAAATCAGATATTCTTAAAAATGAAGATATGTCCGTAGATATAAGAGTCAAAATCACAATGAAAAATGTTTCAATATAAATTCATGTTTGTTCACAGTGTAGTTTCAGAGTTGTTGTGAATTTATTACAATTTAACTACTTTATTCTTATTTGAGTATGTCATGAGATAAAAAATAATGCAACACTGGGACATTAGCATTTACTTTGCGTTCAGTTTCGCTCAACCGTTTCGGATGCTCTTTTTTGTTCAACATGGACAGCGTGGTACCGAACACAAGCGCTAAGCATGCAAAACCCCAGAGCGACTGCAGAATAAAACGACAAGTGATTTGATTTTGCTCAAACCATGCGAATTCTCGTTCGGGGTGAAACCGTTCTCCTGCAATGTAATCGATATTCGTAGGAAATAATCATTACTATAGTATTTGTAGGCTGACTATGGCTGTATACTAATTGATTTGTTGACCAACCAAACTGACTATGTTGATCAAGACGTAAATGGCAAGCGCGCTCAAAAATTCCACTTCAATTAGAAACTCCAGTTTAATCAGGAAACAATGTTCGGTTTTGAGTGACTAACATTTAAACATTTTTTCAGATAAAAATTTACGCTTTAAAATTGGTCATTAGATCAATCGCTCTCCCATATCTCAGAATTTTGCATCTACGATCGGGTTATCTCACTTAGGGAAAAATGAAAAGTTATTAACGTTTATATGCTTGAACTTCCTACGTTATTTCATGATATCTAGTCCATAATGAGTAGCTAGAACATGAACGTTAATCGATCACATTTTGCAGAGAATTTTTTCAATTTCGATATATTTTATCAATGTTTCCCAAACTTCGTTAATTTCTGTTTTGAGATTTTAAAAAGATATATACATATCATTAGTGGAATAATTAACTATTTCATCCATAAATAAGCGCGTCTGTCGTAATGAAATCATTGAACGAGTGGATGAATTGTGTAAACTAGGCTAAACATAAAAACAAAAGTCTAACTTATGTTTTATGCTCTGATAACAAAAATTAATCGTTTCTAATAAACAGGTTCTTTGAAGTCTAACTTTGTTTACCACTTTTTCACTGCACCTAAATTTACTTTCTCCACCTGATGGCGGCAAATATCCGGAAACCGGTTGTGGTGTGTAAGTGAGGGAATGTGAGCAACACTTGGCATTAGTCATCCATCAGTGCCTCACACGCTTGAACTGGAATCACTCTGTGATTCTGTGCTTGAACACCGTGGTTCGTTGTACGAACCCTAATAAACAGTGGCTTCAAATTCCAACTTTGCTAATCGTTTCTACTTATAGACTATTGTTTAAGCATCTATACATAGACGTTTACTGACCAACAACAAAAAACAGTGAATCCGTTTCCAACACGATAGTGGTCAATGGATGTAGAATTTCCGCGCGACAGTTAACCGAATAGTAGCCTTCCAATGCGAATTCGGTGGCATATAATTCGCTGTCCCTCTGAAGACAGCACCAAATACCCATGGGAACACTCCATTGGATTTTCATTTCGGATCTTGGATAGCCATTGTCCTCACAATACATGACGAGGCGTTTTTGTTTGTCAACTGATTGTCGCACAGAAAGACGCGTCGGTGGTGCTGGAAACGTGTTCAAAACGTGAATGTAATCAGGGCTGAAGTTTTAAAATTGAGCATTTGCGACGCAAATAACAAAAATACCGTATGCATACAATTTATATTGAAAATAGGCCAGAAGTTAAATTCGATAGAATTTATGTAAACCACTAAGTGGAGAATAAATGTAATACAAGCTTCATTATTACTCAATCGCGTAGTATGATGGATAAACATTGAAAGGTAATATGCATATACTCTGCCTCTAGAGAGGAAAGTATTCAAGCCGAATCTAGACAGTCGTGCCTTTAGACAGTAACATGAACAGCACAATATTTCAGTCATTTCACGGCGCAGTTTGTGATCAAGTTGACCAAGCATTTAAGATAATTGTTAGCATCTTTGTAAATGACATCGGTAGTAAATGCAAGAAGGAGCGTCAAACTAAAAATATTACATCAGATTCGAAATAGTTGGCGCTTTGCGATGTTTTTAGAAATTCTATCCAATATTTTCTCAATTGATATTCACTCACGAATACAAGGACCACGTTTTCGAAGAAAATTAAGTGCCTATTAAATAACTACACATTACGCATTGGAGCAAGTCTGCGATTAATCAACCATCAATCAATCCCAGAGCTCTTAGTAACATCTGGTGATCTTCCAGTAATTTAATTCTCATCTAGATTGTTACGTCGTCTAGAAAAATTCCGTTCATTTCAAACCAATTATGCGAAACAGTTGACGTATATAGTGGCAAGCATCTGAAGTAGTATGAAAAATTAAGTGTCGTTCTGGTGACTTAGCTAGTTCGAATTT
>JACCGJ010000434.1:6610-30052 GCA_013407085.1 Atriophallophorus winterbourni | reverse complement strand
TCATTATCCTTGGTAATGTTACCAGAGAGAATCTTCCAAATATTATTCGAAAGATACCTAACAATCTGTTTGCCCGTCGATATATGTTCTGGCAGTGCGCTGTGCTCTTCAGATTCCCGCTAATCCACACTCCAAGATCTTTTTCTAACGAGCTCCATGCTAGGTTTTTAGTTCCCAATCGATATGTCCAAGGAACATTCTTGCCAAGATGGAGCATCTTACATTTCCTACAAGCGCTCCTTGTTTACCACTCCTCCACTGTTTCAAGCGCATGCGGATCCTGATCTTACTGTCCCTACCTGATGAGTGCAAACAGCACGAATCCGGTCGTGGGGTGTTTTGTGACGGAAAAGCATGCAAATGAATATTTTTATTTTATGGTTATGGGTTTAACCCCATTAAACATGTGTTTGGACACATGTGATTGAACAGGTTGGTCTTACAGCCTTATCCACCAGTGGCATACAAGCGCTCCTTGTTTATCATTCCTCCACTGTTTCAAGCGCATGCGGATCCTGATCTTACTGTACCTACCTGATGAGTGCAAACAGAACGAAACCGGTCGTGGGGTTTGATGGAGATGCATGCAAATGAGCATTTTACTCAAAGTTGACGCCTTGTTTACCATTTCTCGATTTTTCCCTACCTGCTGAGTGCAGAAAACAGGAAACCGTTCGTGGTGTTTGTGTGATGGAAATGCATACAAATTAGGATTTTGTTTAGTGAACATCATTTCGGTAATGTTCTGCTCACATCATCTGCAATTACACACCACAACGGGTTTCTGGCTGTTCGCTTATATCAGATGAAGTTAGCGAGATTGATTTCAATGAAACGTTTTAGTAATGTTTTGTTTCTGCTCATCCCGTCGCAAATTAATCACTTTATTGTCTTCACCGCTTGACCCAGAATTATTTCTATACTGTTTTGAAAATTGTTCAAGGTAATTTAAAGTTTTTAATGGTCTAAAAAGCATCAAGCTTATCAACAACCATAGGGTGATAAAAAATTGAAATGTAAGCGTATAAAACAAGATAAGGAATTTGATTAAACCGTATATAAGTGTTCGGAAAACTAATAATTTGATAAAAATTAGTCTAATTTCGTTTTAAAGTCATACAAGCTAGTGGAGTGAGCAACGGTAGAAGGTAAAATGTTCCAAGTAAAACAGACATGGGCAGAATAAAAATACCTTCTACAGTTCAGGCGGGAATGGGGTACGACCAGCACATATTCACGGGTCCGATAATTTCTCGTATCCCTTCGCGTGAATAAATCCTGTAAGGGATGGTTCGGGGTATGGAATGTTTGGTAAAGTAAGATAAGATCTCCTCTGATTCGTCGATAGGGAAACTCGTACAGATTCAGTTGAGTAATGCTTTCTTTATAAGGCTTGTTTCGGATGCTGATAACTAGTTTTGTTGAGCGATGATAAATTCGCTGCATAAGTTAAATATCGTTCTTGAGTCACGGAGATCTTGACTGCACACCGTATTCCATGACTGGTCTCAAGTATGTATTCATGACCCTTGGGAATATCTTGTGTGAAAATTTCGTAAATACCCGTTTGAGTAGATTTAGGACACGTGTTGCTTTTTAAAGGCAGTGTTAGTTTGAAGTGAGGTTTTTAAACTGGAGCATATCCAGACACCCAAATATTTTTCTGCACTGCAATTTTCAAGGACGTGTGTACCTATATGATATGTGAACTCTGCTCGATTCCCCACATTCATGATCCTGCATTTGTTGAAGTTAAACGACAGTTTGTTCTTCAATGACCAGCTGTGAAGCGTATCAAGATCTTTTTAATAACAGACAGTCTTCTAGGCTACGGATGCAACGCCATATCTTTATGTCGTCCGCAAATAACGAAATGTTAACTCGGACAATATCCGGTAATTCATTGACATACACCAGAAAGAGGATCGGATCAAGAACTGAACCTTGGGGAACTCCGCTAGTTGCTGCGATTGGTTTTGATAATGCACCGTCAACACGTACCTGGGTAATGCGATTAGTTAGGTAGTCATTTAGCCAATTGAACAACATTCTAGTAATGCCAAGCCTTTCAAGCTTCTGCAGTAGTAGGTTATGATCAACACGATCAAATGCTTTTGAGATATCTGAGTAGCAGGCGTGTACTGCTTGCCCTTTATCTACCGATTGTGTCCAGTCATCCAGTGTTATCCGTAAATTAGATAAACAAGAATAATTCCGTCTAAATCCATGCAGTTTCCTAAAAAAACAACTGATTATTTTCGAAATGTTTCATTAGCTCGTCAACAACGAGGCGCTTAAGTAATTCTGAAATCACATGTAACAGAGAAACGGGCCGGTAATTACAAACATCGGAGCGATTTCCACCTTTATAAATAGGAGAAATTATTTCACGTTTGCAATCTGTAGGAATCACTCCATTTGCCAGTGTTTGTTTGAACAGGCATGTGAGCGGTTTGTATAGCAAATTCGCACATTGCTTCGATATTAGCGGGTTATTTCGCCTCCCCCAGGAGACTAAATAAGACTTGAAGGACGCGTTTCGACGTAACATTTATTTTACTCATGGCAACCGTGGTTCGTTGTGCGAATCCGCGACCTTCGTGTCCATTAAATTTGGTTATCTTCTAATTACAGTGCACTGGTCAATGAGGTGGGACACACCAATCGCTCCAGTAGCTATGAACAACAGTTCTTTGTGAATATTTCCTTTGCTGTGACTCAAACCTGATCGTTGGCTAGTCTACCTCTTTCTATGCGCCTGTCAATAGAACATTAGTGAGTACTATACTAAAACAACTAGCAGTATTGCGTTGACCTATACATTCTTGTATACAACACGAATGAGCTTATATCCGAATTTCGTAATTTCAGATGACTAGTTTATGTCCCTTTAAGACCAGCTTTGAATGCAAGTGCATTCACGGACGATGGGATAAAAACTTGGCAAAAGCATAGGTGTTAATCAGTAAAGTAGATCTAAACAATGAAAGATTGTTGAACCTGATCAGATAAAGCGTTCACCATAACAATAGAGGCTAGATAGTCCATAATGGCCTCAAACAATGGCTGATAGAAGAAATTCATTAATGTGTCTAATTTGGTGCGAAATTGCTGAAACTACCGTCAGATGAGATTAGATCACTGCGTGGGTGAACAGGGAAATGAAGAATGTAATTTCGCTCAACGCAATTAGACGAGCAAGTTTTTTGTTTGGATCGTGTCACAAGATTGTGTTATTTTCTCCAAAACAAGAAATTTCACTTACTCACATCAGATAGGCTTCCAATTTGTACACGTTATTGCATATTGAATAACAATCAGTTGATATTAAACATTCTTTCTTGATTGTTTTCCCCAAAAGATCTTTCGAATTAGCGGGTAAACTAATAACAAACCACGTATGGGGGGTTTCCGCATTTTCTTCTGATTCGAGGTTTTTAGCGAGTATAATCATATCATAGATGTTACTGATTACTTTAAACACAGGAGTTATGCATGCGGCTTTCAGGTCATGGTCATGAACACTGAAAGCTATTCTATCTAGGCAACAGTGATCCGGCAGTATCCCAGTTTGAAGAATTTTTATTTTACCAAAGATATAACTCCAACGCGCAGCTATCATCGGTCAAGATAAACCAATTCAACCTATCTTGTGCATACAGCAGCGCAGCTAAGTAAAAACCCCACTGTTTGTTCTAGTTCTTGCATATGTTTCGATACCTTGATTCTTAGCGTCCAGGAACCAATTACATTCCAGAAGCTTTGGAGAATACAAAAAGGGGCACCGTTTCCTCAGGAATCTAAGCTTCCATTTGAAAACCACTTACAACACACACCTCATTGGCTCGTACTAGAGTTTACTCAAGTTTTTATTAGTTTTGTCTGCCGGAATCTCGCAAATGTATTCCGTCGTTGACTATAGACCCACATGTCCATGAAACCTATCGACGCGCTAAAATACCTGCTGCTCAAGTGTTACTCACGTTTAGATAATGATGAATTCATGCGCCGGTACCTTGTTACCTGATAACAGCAGTAGCAATAGCGAGACGTGCGCAGTTAGAGTAGCCACCGATTTGACCGCACTTGACATTCTCATATCGAACGATGTTTGTATTCTAGCCAAGCGCACCCAGACACACTTCAACGCTGATGATAACGAAGTACACTAATATCAGTCCTCACTATACTTGGCTGCGCTCGATACCGTCATTCCACCATGTGGAAGCTTTTTTCCTTGATCAATGTCGGTGATGTGGTTCTGCTTTTCTACCCGCACGTATGTGTACAGCTTACGTTGAAAAACATAACGGGTATGTGGTAGTAATCGAAATGTTTTCGCTTTCTAAGTGCAGTTTCGTCCTGGGACATGGTTTTTAAATAGAAATTTGTTCTATTGCTTCAAATAACACGAATGGTCCATTGCGCAGCCACTACAGTGAAAGGTTGATTTGCCACCTGTATGTATTAAATCACAGGCCTGATCCAGGCAAATTGACGCACAGTCAGAGGCTGCACGTGGGCTCGGATACAGTCAGGTTGCCCTAGCCTAGAAAAATATAAGAAAGAAAATAAAAATAGAAACGACAGTGAGATTCCAGTGTGTTTCAGCATGCAGCCCACAACCGGTGGTCAATCAATTTAGCACGGTGTTGGCCGCACAGCACACAAGTACTGCACGATTGCACATCCGTGCTGCAAACGGAAACGTGCTAGTCTCATTGCGATTTTCACTTCTTACATTTGTCCAGGACTGGACAGTATCAACTAACGTGCGCTTCATGACTGTGTGACACTTTGCATGGAACAAGCATGTGATATCAAACCAACACACACACACAACGGAGGTCGCAACAGTTATTCATCATCGTTTGATAAACACGACGTTACACAACTTAGGTCATCTTTGGCGCCAAAATGGACTGACCTTAAAACTTGAAAACAAACCTTACACGAAAGACATTCGTCTCCACGTTTTCGACCACCGATCTCTGTAATATCACTGGTGTTAGCTTGTACCTTTACGTGCGCAATTGTTTTCCGTCATGAGGTATTCTTGAGTAACGCTGTGACAAAGGAGCAGATGAACATGCGCATCCGCAAAATACAGTCAATGATGATATAGTACACACTGGCACGGTATTGTATAACCTTGGAAGCACACTTGTCGTTTCATTACTAGCTAACCAAACGGTAAATGGTTGCGCTTGCTGGCACAACTCAAGACCGCTTGTTCAACTAAACTTCCAAGCATCGACCATGCAAGAGACGGCGATCATGGAACAGCCAGGAATGATAGAGCAGCTTCAAGCTCGGCCCAGACGAGCAGGTTTACCGTGTATAAAGTAGTTTAACGGGTGGCTGCTTGGCCACTCATATGGGTTATGAAACGTTGCAATAGTAACATGGAAAGACAAATGACGAATTGTCAGTAAGATTCTGATTCCGAATGTTACGGCATCAAGAAGAGACAGTGAAATCCAAATGGAACAATTAATTTTTTATTTATTTTACAAAGTATTCCGTGAACAAACCAAACACCAATGATATTATCTCAAATAAAAAATAAGACAAAAAGCACCAAAGTTAATCTGAAATGGAGTGACACAATCCAAATCGAAATTCATATCGAATGAACAAGAAAAAAAGAATTGGGACAAATGTTAAACAAAAGTATAAAGAAATGATCGAGTGAGCAGAAAACAACAACGACAACAACAACAAGAGGAATCGAGGAAAAACGTCAAGGTTTTTAATCTAATGGCGCTCGGAATGTGAGAGCTGAAAAATACGGCAAGAAAATACAAAACACAAAATGCCTTGTGAAAATCGAACAGTTTCGTTGTTCAACTCGCAAAGGACGACGAGGGGCGGGTTGAAGTTACCGAAGTCGAAATACTTGAGATCAGGATGTGGAAATGGTACAATAAGTTGGAGGCCTGAAAAGGGGCAAGGGGTTAATTACTCAGTGAACAGGCACACGCGTACTCATGACAGTCACACGACGAGGCAATGTGGACAGTCAATCACACGACAACATCGGAGACATGTACCTGAAGCTACGCATAGTCTCCACAGTGGAAGGGCGCTTAGATTGACGAATGCGGTATGTGCTAAGGACCAGTGTGAGCATACGAAGCCACAGGTTAAGAATGGGCAACGCCTAGAGGAAGACACAAGGGACGCGAAAATCGGATCAAACGATTCATTCGCCGTGAAGGTAGTTTGAGTTATAAGGAAGGTTCAATGATGGTGAAATACGATCGGAAAAAGGAGTAAGGTCTATTGAAAGTTGACTAAAACCGTTGTGGAGAAAGATGCCTAAGCGGTGAATGGCGTATGGATAGATATGGAATAGAATTAAAGCCGGACAGATATGAAACACCATTTCGAGCAAATCCATCATGAGATGTGAGAAACAAGAAAGGTGAATAGAAAGAGGCGCGATAGAATACAATAAGTGCTATCTATCAATGGGACAAAAATCAGTATTGAACAAAGCCTGAACTTGTAAACCACTGTTGTATAAGGCTGGTACGACCAACCTGATTAATCGTACATACACGCCCGTGCCGTGTTTTTACATCACACTCCAGGAACGGTTTTGTGCTGTTTGCACTCATCAAGAAAGAACAGAAGACGCAGGATTTGCGATCCTTGAAACTACGGAGAAATAGAAAACAAGATATGAACGTTCTTTACCATTTATCTACTGTTTCAAGGCTCACTGAACCTAATCTTACTGTCTCCACCCGATGACGGCAAACAGCCAGAAACCGGTAGTGGTGTGTAATTTCGGGGGATGTGAGCAACACATCACTTTGGTCATCCATAAGCGCCTTGAGCGCTATTATTGTGATTCTGTGTTTGAACATCGTGGTTCGTTGTACGAACCCTATGTAACAGTGGCATTCAAGTATAAGTTTGTTTACCATTTATCCACTGTTTCAAGGCTCGCTGAACCTAATCTTACTGTCTCCACCTGATGACGGCAAACAGCCAGAAACCGGTAGCGGTGTGTAAGTGTGGGGGGTGTGAGCAACACATTATTAAGATAGGAACTTGTTGTATAAGGCTGCTACAACCAATCTGGCTAATCACATGTGCCCACATACATGTCTGTCTAGGCCTGGGCAACCTGACAGTATCTTAGCCCATGCACAGTCTCTGACTGTGCGGCACTTTGCCTGGATCAGGCTTGTGCTTTCATACATACATGTCGACAGGCCAAGCCCATGGGTTTCAACAAAAAATAGTATTTGCATGCATTCTCATCACACACACCCCCACCCCCAACGAAATAAAATTACTACATTTATTAATGGGAGAATAATCTTAACTGAAAATACTCCCAGAGAAGATCTAATTTCATCGAGTATCAGATTGTTTCGGTAGCCACACCAGAACACACCTGAAGCGAAACAACTGCCAATATGCAATCACTCAAGTGCCAGGGCATGAATAAGCGATGTGATTAAGTCAATCGAGTAAAAATCAACTTAAAAGGAAATCATGGCCTGCTAAACGCAAGCAAAATTGAACGAATATAACAGTCGGTTATCGATCTGCTAGATTGATCAAAATAAACGAACAGGAAGACAGTGGACAAACGGAAAATATTCACGGAAGAGTGGTGAAATTAAATCGTGCAAAGTATCGCACTCTCGAGTGCTGTATATTCGAGGAAATGGTGTGGTCGTTTTTCATAAAAGGATGATAGCTGAATAGGATAACCAATTGCAAACATAAACAAAGCATCACTTACCAAGTCTGTGCGAAACTTGCGGGTTCGAACAACTCGATTGGATCGATCTGAAGCAAACAAAACAGAACAATTAACAAACAGGCAATCTTCAGGCAATCTAATACTCGCTTCTTCATGTATCGTGGTTGAACGAGCAGAGAACATTCACCCAACAGTTAAACAACTTGTTTCTTCTCAGAAGGTTGATTACAACATAGATAGTGTTTTCCGCGGGTAATGATTACGTTAAAAATGGATTCGTGACGATGGAAGGAGTTCAAGGTTTACACGAAGATGCTCTTATTTCCCATAAATACTGACGTACTGTGCCCCAAATAGCTTCTGAAAACCAAATTCAGTTCCTGGCTTACCGGGTAGCTCCAGTAAACAGTGGGCGGCCAGTGGTTTGTGCCTTCAATACAATATGATCCTTGCCATTCTTGAAATGTGGTACACATATGAGGAGAGGGTAAGCCCCGCTTTTAAAAAGTTTACTGTGATGTGGTTATATGAAATCAAGAAAAGGGGCACTGGAGACGAACTCAGGAAATAATCCGAAGCAGTTTATGTTAGACAGTTCGTAATTGTACTCAATTTTTTATTGGCTGGTTCAAACGCCAAGTGACTCTGTTTTGCTGATATGATGTAATGATTTCGGCCTGGCTAACAGCAAGTCAAGACCTAAGTCAACACTCGTTATTGATGCTAGAAATGGCCGGAATAAAGCAACACGTCCATCGACATATCTTGGCTCAAATATTGCGCAAAACCTCTGGCTAGACGCTGAGCTCAACATGCATGTGTTGTTTAGCTCAAGCACCCGTGTCTGAAGCAAACAAAAAACACGAGTGCCAAAAGTCTCGCTGAATACGGACGAAATTTGGACAAGCACGCAAGGCACGGACTAAAGCTGAACTCTGTTCGATTTTGGAGCGCTTGTCGTACTGTGTTTATACCACGGATGAAACGCATTACAAAAGTAGAGGTGTGTATAAAATTTGGCTTAAAACGGCAGTACACGATCCTTCGATGATACAGTCTAAGATGGCTGTGTCGTGTGTACATTATAATAACCATATAAAAATTAGATAATAAAAATGGGAAATGAAAGCAGAGATTAATGAAAGCCGTCATTGTGGTACAACAAGGTTTATTAAAGACCCGTTCTCGTGAAAAATGGCTTTCAACAGCTTGCTCAACGTCAAAATAGAGAGACACGGGTGTCGGTGCTAGCAGTTGAACGAGTATTACATCAAAAGCGTGTAAACATTACTGACATCACGGATGTGCAATCGTGCAGTACTTCTGTGCTGTGCGGCTAACATCATGCTAAATTGCCTGGATCAGGCTTATGCTTTCATACCATACCATACTGACAACACGTAAACGCCGAGGGATAGATTATTGCTCGCAAACTGATCCCTTTTAAAATATATTTATTTTTCTTGCATATCCAAAATCTCTTTGTCAAAGGTAAACTGATATTGAACGATGGATGTCACGTTTACCACATTTCTATAACATGCAAAATGCTCCTTGATAGTTTGTTGAAGAATTAAATTATTGAAAATTAGTTCAGAGCTCAAATTTCGAATATTTCCAGAGCCAATAAATGTAAAAAAAATGCGATTAATAGAGAATTTCAAAATGTGCGAAATCAGCCCAATTCAAGGGAAAACAATTTGATAGAATCGAGCAATACTCTGTACCAAAATGAGTTGAGCGTTACGAAACGCTTGTTGTAAGCGGAGAAAATGAAAATAATGGATAAAGTTAAAACAAATAATGCGCGCCAAGGAGGGATTCAATAATATATACTTTAAAGTGAATATGAACGTGGTGAATTCCGTCAAAAGAAACATAATAAGAACGCTACGTCTTCGACAGGAAAATGTCGAGAACAAATGAGACCGAAGAGAATGCATGTTTAAAACTGAAAAATATACTACTATTTAATAACGAGTAACATGTAACGTATATATTTGCAACGTACCGTAGTATTCTATGGTGAAGATATCAGATTGTGGTACGCCACATCGCTTAACGTGTTGAATTTTTATCATGACCTGTGAGAATAGTTGAATAATATTGTGCATATAAGATTATACATTATGAAAGGCGAACAGATAATTTTAGTACTAATGACAATGGTAAATAATCCAGTAAAAACTACGCTTCATTCGTACGGCTGATCAAGGTAAAAAGATCGAAATCATGGACTTGAATTCTTACGATGAAATTTTCCATAGTCAAAAATTAACTTGCCTGCAATGCACTGTCAAATACTTGACGAGCTGACACACACAATTGATCGGGTTCTGTGACACATCTTGCTTGCTTGCGAGATCACATATGCACCACTAAACAAACAGTGAATCCAACAAAGAAATGATAGCTCGTGCAAAGCTACCGAGTTTCACGTAGACCCAAAAGCCGCGGTTGATGAATTCTCACTGGCTCTATTTGCTCACACACTTTCATTGTGATCAGTCCTTTGTGCCGCAGCTTTTATAGAATTGAACACAACTATCTCAACAGAATATGGTCGAGTCTTTTCATAAACATGTCATTGTCTACATACAATCGGCGCAACCGAAAAGGAAATTGCCATCCTTTTTAGAATAGAGATCTTCAATGGCAGCTTTTTCTATCCCATTCACCCACAGACCGTGACCGGTTTCGTGCTGTTTCTACTTATCAGGTAGGGACAGTAGAATTAGCATCCGCATGCGATTGAAAACGTAGGAGAAAGGTAAACATGTTGTGCTTGTATGCCACTTTTGGATGATCAACCTGTTCAATAACACCTGTGCCCACACACATGTAGAAGGCTAAAACCCACGGGATTGAACCAAAATTGCATGAAAATGAGGATGACTGTTCAAGTCCATGGGTTTAATCCAATCCACGTGTGTGCGGTTGTGCGTTTCCAAAGGTTGCCATAGCCGGGGGCGGCAGTGGGGATAAGCTCCCACTGTTTATAAAATGCTCCCATATGGCATGCGTCTCAAATAGCCTCTGACAACCAAGTCCAGCTTCTGGCCTGCACGAGTGGCTCTCCGAGCCCGGCGGAACTGCTTATACCAACAGGAGAAGGGGCGAGGGCGAGTGACTGGCGCCTGAAAACCAGTTTGTTTCGAGCAGATAGAGCTCGTTAGCCTGGGAGGGCACTTGATCTAAGGGATGGAAAACCCTGATTTTAAACCTCCGCTGCCTTGCGGGATACCCGATCGCGGGAAAGGCTTCGGGAGAAAACCCTGAGGAAAAACCTGGAACAGTCTGGTAGACCACCTCTTTCTGGCAAATCGCTGCTGCCTTGCAGGTCGCACTTGGTTGTGCAAAGGCTAGAGAAGCTGACTCGAACAAACGCCGAGTGGCGCTGGGGACGCCGCTCTGTACCCAAAGTCCCAAGAATCTTCTTTGAAGCCGACTCATCCTCCAGGAGGATATAGTCGCACAAAGGTAAAGTAAGTAAGTGTGGTTGTGCCAACCTCATCCACAAGTGGACTACACGCTCATGCTTTGTTATCCTCGGTTTTATTTTGTTAAACAAACATCTTGTCATTCTTACACGCACTCACTTATTACGCGAGTGCTTTGAGTGCTATCTAATGTAGATAAAGTAAGGTCTATCAAAAACAAACCATCTATGCTAATCAGAAAAGCCGAAAGACTAAAGATTATGGAGGGAAACATCATTTTGATAGCAGAATCGGGACAGAGAACACGTGTTGTACGATCTATCTGATAGTTTAATGACAGATGAAATGGAAAATGTTTCGGACCGATGGATTGGTCATTTCCATGAAAATGAAATTTGAAAGCAATCGGTCAGAGCAGATTTAGGGTAACGTTTCGCCTCTGATAACTCCGCCAAGAACGGTCCCAAGCCCGTCTGAGAAAGGAGGAGGGTTGGGCTTAGGGCTAGCAACCCTATCCCGTAAAACCTACATTGCTACGGAAACGATGACAACAGATCCGTGGTTCGGTCATGTCTGCAGGATGGATCCCAGTTCGTATACGAAGGTAGCCATGCACTGGCATCCGCAAGGTAAACGAAAAAGGGGACGGCCCAAGGAAACTTGGCGCAGAACTTTGGAACGCGAACTACATACACAAGGATTCACGGTGCAGACGACAACGGAAGCAGCGACAGACCGGAACCACTGGCGTGAAGTTGTCTTCGCCTCATGTGCCACCCGGCACGGAGAGGACTGAATGAAATTCGCCTCTGATGCAGAAGTTTCGTCAGACCATGGGGGTGATAGACAGAACAGAGAACGTAATTAAATATCACCCCACCATCCACCAACAGCCTATTGGAATCCTAGGGATGTCAAGACAAGTAAACAAACACTAATAAAACCGGATTCTCATATCTGGCGGGATCCGGCGTCCGTAACCCAAGCTGGCGGTAAATTGAATGGTCTTAGAAACCATATGATATCGAATTCCATTAAAGTACCACACGCCCAGACAACCGAAAAACATCGGCAAATATAAGTTCTGTAGTTTTGTCGACAATGCACAATAATGTATGCAAGTAAAACGGTGTCCGGCCGCTTAATTATCAGATACTTAATCCTCAGACATTTAATCCACAGGGAAGGTATTTAGGATAAGATTTAAGATAAGAAGATATTTAAATGTATGCAATGACTTTTGAATATGGTACAAGTAGCAAAGGTCGAACGACATTAATTTAATTGGGACACGAGTTTTGGTTCAAGAAACAATCAAATAATGACAATATTAATTGGAGATGTAGTAAGTTTGTCACACACACACAAGTGTAGAGCGAGATTAGTTACATTTAACGATGATATCGTACGTAATTTCGCACTTCACAATCACGAGTGCAGCAAAGAAAAAGTTTTAGCGAAGAATGCGGTGGCTGAAATGAAGGAAAAATGTTCGAAATTAACGCAACCCCCCTGGACTTCGGTCACATTCGGTCTGTCATTAGGCACTCTAATGGCATTACCTCAAAAAGTGCTATCTCGCGGACACTCAACAGGCATCAAAACAGCATAAGAAGGAAAGGCCCAACATGCACTCTCCCGTCCCTCCCAAGTGACACCATGTTTGATGTTCCAACGTCCCAACATGTGGACATTTCTTATTGGTTTGCTAAGGGATTGCCGACAGCATACGGCCTCAGTTCTTCAAGCAATTGATGGGGTTCGTATCAAACAAAACGAGAAGTATGCTGAGATATGCGCCAGGACTTCGCGAGCAATTCAGCGATACCCAACTACGGAAAGATTGACGTTCTTAAAATCGATTGCATATCTCTCCTGCTAAATAAATTCATTTGAATGTATTCTGCATTCTTCAGAATTTATCAAACTGGGGATTAAGTGTTTGACGAAGTGTCAGTAAACAAAGTAAAACAAAGCATACCCGGCACGGAATCAAAACAACAACAACAACAACTAACCTTCTCGTGGGGAAAGTTCAACGAGAACCCTTCGAGGGAGATTCGGATTGTTCCCATGGTGCCCGTTTCTTGATCAATCACATTGAGCTCTCCTTTCAAGTCACCACCTGTGGAGTGAGAGGTAACAAGGCAAATGACACACAAGGCAATGATGCACCGAGCGGACACAAATCAGAACGGATTTGAGCTCAAGGTCACTCGGATGAGTTAGAATGAGACCAAGGTTGAATCGCTTGGTTCGGATTCAGCGCACAGCAAACGGAAAACGTTAACGGTTGAAGCGAGGTGTTGTTTCGATCGAGAACACACACACACACAAAGTGAACACCCTTCAGGATCAACGATATAAACAAACCATCACAAACAAAGGCGGCAACAATCACGCAGTATGACACATACACACAAACAATAAACCGGGAAAGTACAAAAATCAACGGGTGGCGTTAAACGGAACATAACGATTGGCCAAAACGGGATCAAACGAGATTTGATGAACGACAATTCGAAAAAAAAATGCCCACACCCTCACAGCAGATTATGTGAAAGCGGGCAAAAAACAACGCTAATCCGAATGAATACCACGAAATAATAAGAACGATCGCACCACCCACGCAAAGCTATAAATATTCCATCGATCAATCTATACCGTAATGAGCAGCATGTGATCAAGCAAGATATCGTTTTGATCAATTATGTGCGTGTCCACGAAATGAGCGCTACCAGCAGACAATATTTGAGAAAAAACGTGAAATTTCTTGCACCAAAACAAATTATTATTTCACTGTACGTTCCGATGCATGGTGGGGGTGATTGTCGGTTTCGGCGACAGGTCAAAATCGGTTGACCCAGCATTGAGAACTGGCCGGTGTTTGGTGTTACTTTACACGTACGAATGACTAACTGACTTGTCAGATTTTTGTAACTAGAATCGATAAACCTTTGTGCACAATTTCATCGAAGTCGTTAAACTTCTCTCTCTCTCGGACCAATGGAGGTAGCATAAACCACAAAATCAATTAAATGTGAACGTGGCAGCTGAGAAAACGATCACATGTTGAGCTGTGTGAAATAAAAGTCACGCGAAACAAGAGTATGATCTGTGAATGATGTCAAGTTAACAACGACTGGAAATGGACCTATTAGGTAGAATTGTCATATCTTGACTTGACTTAATCCCTTGAGTTCCTGGAGGAACATAGGGCCTCGGCAACTTGTCTCCACTTTGGTCTGTCCATAGCAGCCAGTTTGATGTCGTTCCATTTAAGTCCACACTTGCGGATTTCCTCTTCACACGAGCGCTTCCAAGATAGCCTTGGGCGTCCGACCCGTCTCTTCCCGATTGGGTTCCATACCAGAGCATGACGCGTGATGTCATCATAAGGTTTCCGCAAGGTGTGCCCAACCCATCTCCACTTTCTTCTACTGATCTGCTGGGCGATCGGGTCCTCAGCAGCAATCTGCCACAGGTCTTGATTCCTTATCTTTTCTGGCCATTTTACCCCAATAATTCGACGAAGGCAATTATTGTGGAATGATTGCAAGCGGCCAGAAGACTTTGCTGTCACTCGCCAGGTTTCCGATCCATAGAGTAGCACGGATTTGACGTTGCTTCTGAATATACGGAGTTTCGTGCGTTTTGATAGAACCTTCGACTCCCAAATGGGTTTCAAAGCTATGAACGCGTATCTTGCTTTGCAGATTTTGGCGACTATGTCTTCGTCCGTGCCACCACTTATTGAAACAATGCTGCCGAGGTAGACGAATTGCGTGACGTTAATTCCCCAGCGTTACCAGGTCTGACAAAGTCAGCGATAGTAGTGAAGAAATAACTTTATAATACGCTTTCTATGCTGATTCGTGAGTTCTATTATCAACATGTGATAAGATAGATAAGGATGGAAATTAAAAGGAGCTACAAAACCTGGGATAAGGTGCCTTTAACTCGGATAAAATATGCATTCAACCAAAGTTTGTGAAACAATAAGAAGGCTTTCGATGCCATGCCTCACAACACCATTCCACTTGGCAAAATGCAACATTAATCAAACACTCCACGAAGATGCTTACGAAAAGAACGCCACTGAAAAAGAGAATAAACCATATTTCTGAGAATAAGTGGCCAGCTAGACCTCGGCAAGAAAGGCGGTCGTATGATTTACAACCAGTATGATTGTCGAAGCTCTCATCTGCGTGGGCCAGATGCGATTGCATCAACCCTTAGAGTGACGACATTTCGAGTCGTAAACAAAAACGATGGTTTTTCAATCGCAATGCGTGACCTGAACAGCACGCTGAACAGATTTTTTGGTATTTACGTGGTTACCACAAACTCTAAACTTCAAAATAGATGCGTTAGAAGTCCTATGAGGCTAGTTTACTCAAGCGATGGTGCGGCTGCGACAGGAGACGAGTTAAATCTACTTTACTCCCATTCAGGATTAACATTCGTACAGCAGCTTATGATCTTCCGAGATGTATGATGTATGAAAACACAAGCCTGATCCAGGCAAAGTGCCGTACAGTCAGTGACTGCACGTGGGCTAAGATACTGTCCGAGATAAACCTCGTCAACAGCACAGAAGGTACAAATTACGAAACTAAAGCATGTATTGAGATATGCGAGCCGACATCTCCTGTCTTCGTCAGGAATCAGATGTAGCGCCGTTAACTTAGAAATCTCTTCCATCTCTGACTGTGCGGCACTTTGCCTGAATCAGGCTTGTGCTTTCATACCATCATTTCAACAATTCGTGGTAAACAGTTAGCGTGTTCTTGTTTTCTGTTCCGTCAATATCAATTTATACACTGCTTTTCTGACCTGTCAACTCCGCCAAGGACGGTCCCAAGCCCGTCTGAGAAAGGAGGAGGGTTGGGCTTAGGGCTAGCAACCCTATCCCGTAAAACCTACATTGCTACGGAAACGATGACAACAGATCCGTGGTTCGGTCATGTCTGCAGGATGGATCCCAGTTCGCATACGAAGGTAGCCATGCACTGGCATCCGCAAGGTAAACGAAAAAGGGGACGGCCCAAGGAAACTTGGCGCAGAACGTTGGAACGCGAACTACATGCACAAGGATTCACGGTGCAGACGGCAACGGAAGCAGCGACAGACCGGAACCACTGGCGTGGAGTTGTCTTCGCCTCATGTGCCATCCGGCACGGAGAGGACTGAATGGATGAATGAATGATATGAAATAAAAGCAGCGTGAAAACATTTTTGTATCGCCTTCTTAATTTCAAGAGTAGTAATCTACAAGACTTATCATGCGATAATGGTTTATGCTACCTTCGGATTTGCGATATTTAAATGAAGGCGAAATTGTCTCTAGACGAACTTATTTTCTGGTTCTTTCCCATCAATAAAAATGCCCACTAATTACATTTCGTTTACGCTTGGCGATACTTAACCGCCTCAGCTATAGTTGAAGGAGCTGTCCACTTTCATTGCAGATTACTCTTGCATCAGAGAGCATTATAGAATATATTTATGAAATTGGCATTCCACAGCAGCATATCTGAACCCTAAATGGTGATTTAGTTTTAAACCGTCAACTGCAAGCACAACTAAACATAATATATTTTTATTATTTCATACTAAACTAACGTTGCATATGAAGAGATTTCACTGAATAATCTCGATAAATTTCGAACATTGATTACAATCAATGTACAGAGGGTTAAAATATCGACAAATTCTTGGGTTTTGTTTTAACGAACCATTTTTAATCGTCCTTGAGTTACTATAAATAAAGTTTCATCTGGGATTTCGAAATCAAGTTTTCCATTTATGTGATTAAATTTCAATTTCTGAAGACTCTAGGTTATGGAATTCACATTGACAGAATTATGAGAATTTGGTAAGTTAAATCTCGGCTCGTTTTTATATAAATCAATACATGATTTAGTTTATTTAACTATATTCTTTGAAATTATTATTGCCAGTAAAAAAAGTTAACTTCGAAATTAAACAAAATTAATGTAGACTCTAATTATTGATGAATATGATCAATTTTACCATGAAACACAAAATTGAAAGTAAAATTTGCATATTTTCTATCTATCAGTTTTTTTCATATTTGGATTTTATTTAAACTTCCACTTCTTGAATTTTTTTAGCTAGTACTTTTGTTGAAATTCAGCTATTTTAATTTTGAATATCATTAGTTTACATTTTTCATTTATAATGGAAGAAAAATAGATTCAAATAAAGAGATAAATTTAATAGCTTCTTTCAGATCCTAATTCATTACCTCACTTGTTCCAGGAAAAGTTCCAAAAATTACGATAAAATAAAAATCTCAAAATAAAGTTTTTTTAGAAAATTAATGAAAATTTAGTCGGAATGTTTTGTGATAACGTTGACTACACAGAAATAGTTTCCTCAAATTTCTTGAAGCAACTTTCATCAGGAGGCTGAATTTGCAAGCTGACAAATCAAGCGAAAAAAATGCAATAATGCGCCGATTGTATATATTTCATATTTTTAGATCTAATAAATATATATATCAGATAATCACAGAAAATTGAGAGCAATCGTAATCTGCTGATCATTGTGTTAAGATTAAAAGCAAAATCATTAATCATCTACTGGAACGCTTCATGATTTTGGCTCAACTTTCATACACATGTGTTTTAAAAAACTTTTCAAATATATTTCAAGAAAATTCTCTTTATATCCAGTCTATATATAGTAAACTGACTAATCTAATAAATTTTCACGAATGTACGATAAAAAAGACAAGACATTAAATTATATATTACGTTTCCAAAACGTGTTACGGTACAAATGTGCAGTCACTTGAACGGAAAATTATCAAGCTTGATAGATTTTTGGGTCAAGTAAAACACAGTTTTTACACACACACCCTTTAAGTTGTCTGGTGAGAAGAGACTTGTGATTGGAAATCAACAGTCAAAGGGTCATTCCGAATATTGGCAACCTGGTCGAAACAGTACAATGTTATACCAGGCTGGTATCTTCGTAATGAGTCACTCTGATGTCAGTTATGGCACAAATTTCAATGGCACGATATATATATATATATATATATATATATATATATATATATGCAGGGATAATTAATGGGATTGTTTCTGTAAAACTGATACTGAGTATTGTATGAAAATCTTTGAATAAATATGCTAATTCAATGTTATATTATCATTTACTCCTCAAATGATAGCATTGCTAAATGTTCACTTATCTTAAAGCGGATCACATCAAAGACGAGGGTCTACATGTTTCTACTTTGAATTAGAGTTCTGCTTAAACACTCTATTCGGTAAATTCTCTTAAATGTATTAAATAAAATCCCGTTGGGCACACTCCAGATGTGAAAATCTTCTGAATGTTTTTCATCATGGAATTAAACTACGCATGTTAGCAGCTTATTACTCTGACAACATTCTAGGACATACATAGACAACACATACCGTGTAAATTATGGAATAATAATAAAAGAGTCGAATTCAGTTCACTCTAGTCTGTTTGTAAGGGAGAAGCAGATTTAAATTCTGCAAATGTGAACGTTTGTTTTATGGGTTACTTTCAAATGATATATCGTGAAAACAAAAGACAAGCGCTTTAATTTTAATTCTCACAGAATAAAATGCGAAACCTTGACTAATTAAGAATAAACACGGCTAATAATCTAGATACAAAAGTGGTTAGAACTTAAATGTGAGGTACAGTCTGTATGACCTAAATGTATCGTATGTGTTTTGAAGCAATCTAGGTTCGATATAATTAAGAACTCTTCACATGTTAGGCTTTATTTAGTTTAGATGCTGCAGCAATTATTCTGAGATATTTTTCTAAATGAAGAATTCCGTCTTAGTCGAAACATGACGAAGCCTATAACATGCAACTTAACACGATGCAAATTTGACTTATTTTTATTGCAGTCATTCGATTCAGCTTTTCAATATTTGGCGGACGGTAACCGCCTAATTAGATCTGAAAATCTCTCCCACCGTTGAAATAAGCCCACGCGCTTAGCTTTCTTTCCAGTCGACCCGTAGTTTTTAACAAACATCCGTTAATTTTCGTGTTATGATTCACAGGAGCGGAATGGAGTGTCTTCTTTATTTGTAAGCTGAGATGTACTCTAGGAAAGTTAAATATGGAGAATAAGCTGATGCTCATGCAGCCAGTGCTCCATTGGAACCAAAGGCAACGACGTCGTCACAGGAGTTTCCAGGTCGGAGTTGAATAGAACTTTGGACTGCCACACGGGATTTCGGCTCTGGATTTTTACTCGAGGTTGACTCCTGAAGCCTTTTTCATGATTAGATATAGCCACGATGTAGTGGAGGTTTCAGATTAGGCTTTACCTTCTCCTAAGTGTACTGTTCAAAGCAAACTGTATTTAAGGCCCTAATCAGCCGCCTCCGCCCCATCTTTGGTCTAAATTCGAAGTATGTGTGTAGATAGCTTATAATAAAATTACCGTAATATCTATACTAGGCATGGTAATTTTTCTCAATATTTGAAGATAACATTAAGGTTATTTTGTATTTACGCATAACGTTGTGGCCTAAAATTTTGTAGATTGCTAAGCTCAATGAATTTATAGACAAAGAATTTAAATGAAAGCAGTCATGAGTGGAACAGAGATATCTGCGTCCTTGTTGCTTTGAATTTTTAAGTTTACAACATACATCAATAATCGCATGTCCTTCTGGTGTTTCTGGGTAGAACTATTATTCTGAAGGGAATCTGTGAAATTGCATTTCGTGCACGTAGATCAAGTTGACTCGAGTTTTCAGCTATGAGAGTGTACTTAGATTCAATCTGCTAAATCGCTCAGCGTGCGGAGGATTTTTTATCTACTGGAATCGTAGACGCTTTCAAATGGAAACGTGCAATAAATAACCTATTATATTGAAGCCATGGTGCTCGTACTTGACCAGTGCAGTCTGTTGTTGGCACATTCGGACGATGTTGACCATGAATGTACATCAAAAACACATGATATTTAAATGCTGGGCAGCTTTTAGAAGGACTAAACAGTCAGGTAAAGGAGTGACAAACTTTCCCACAGCGCTCTCAGCTATAGGTAGTACTCGGTCGATCGACGTCAGTTGCACTCTAACGACGTGATCTGCGTTCAGTAGCCAAGAGCTATATCTGCTCTTCCCCAGCTTGTATGTGACGTTTTCGCAGTGCCTTCGAAGTGAGCGGTTAAGTGCAAGTTCTTCCCAACTAGCGGGTTCAATGTCAAGAGCTTTCATATCTCTTTTCCAACCTCATTGTATTGCGAGCGCAGTTTGCCAAAAGGCCAACTTCCTGATTTCAACTCTTCATATTTTGAAATATAATGGAAATATAATTATTTTCCATTGTGTACATATGACCATGCCAGAGTAGGCTGCGCAATCTTAGTAATGTAAACATACCACTAGTTTATGTACATGTCCAGTATAGGAGAAAAAGCGACCCTGGTGAAAAACGCCAAAAGTCACGAGTTTGACGATCTTGCTTCACGCCTCTGCTTCTGTGAGCGTACTAATTTACTATGTACTTTTACGCTTCGGAACAAACTTGCATCATCTAGATAATTTCGCCATCGACTATCTATTTGGTGCTGTTTCCAGCTAAAATCGAAATTCATTAGTTTTAAAGTGAGGAAATTTCCGAATGCTAGCACTTGTTGTTATTCACTTTCTACCTCAAATATCGTTTTCTCGATAATTCAAAGGGGTTAAAAACGCCAGGTTTCTCGATCGGCCGCGGCAGCAGTGTAAGGGTATTATGCCAGGTCCAACAAGATCAACTGTCAGTTTCGTTCCTAACGCCTACCACGTACATATCCGATGAAGTTCGTTTCAATGTCACGTACATCAATCCCCCGTTTCACGTTCTAAGGTTAACCCTCACCATTATACACGTTAACCCCCGAATCCAGCTAAACGCCATAATGTCAGGCATATATTTAAAAAAATCGCATGCATATCGCATGCTTACCGAGGATGACCTCAGTATGGCTGTCACATTTGTCAGTTTAATTTAACTTACCGGACGATACCGGGTCAATCGATTCTGTTGTAGCCGTCTTCACGTCTACTCCGTTTGACCGACAATGCCGAATTGTATATTGTTCGATGGCATTGGTTATAGGGAAGAATGTCCTTTGAATCATTCTTGTGCAATTCCCAGTAACCCTAATTTATTTGAGTTTTTAGTGCTATTTTCAGTTTTCTATGACACTTTTTGCTCTTGAATCATACCAGGGGTGATTTTCTGTATATATTTACAAAAACATTTGAATGACACTCTTTGAACGGCAGTTGACGCCCTCTGCAATATTTCTTACCAACATATTTTGTGAACTTTGAGGACACCTTAAACCTTATTTGTTCTCTGTGGATTACAATGCATGACCTTAACCGTAAAGACTACCAACCAAACTGACAAATTTTACACAGAGTAATTGTGAGAATTGAATTTATCAAGAGAAACAATTTTGACACGTAAGATATCTTTCAAACTCTGAGTTGTTACTATTATTTGAGAGTGGTTTTCAGGTAATCTGGTACAACATTCGACTGTTAATGCTTCGTGTCTTACACCAAATATCTGTCGAAGCAAAAGTAAAAGCACGAAGAGAAAACCAGATTGAATAGAAAAATTTGATCAAGCTCAATATAACCAGTTAATAGGCTAATTACTGTCGGCCTCAATAACGAAAATACACTGGGTAGACCACGATCAAACCGCACGATTCGTTTTTTTTAATTCTTTTTCAACCCGATTGTACTTTGCCCATCATAAAAAATCCTTTCAGAATAAGCGTGTGTGAATCATTCGGAATTTAAAAGGCAGAGTGTGACGATGGTCACTCTTGTTATGGGAAGAACTCAAGTTATTACCAATAACGGATTTTAAGCGAAACCGGTGATCTGGTATCCATACACAAATAAGGTCTGGATCTAATTGATTCTAGCTAAAATTGTTACTTATATCAGCTTTCTCTTCCTTCGCGTACAAACGTTTTTGTAAAGCTTCTATGTGAATGAAGTGAAACTTAAACCGTCGAGTGGTTTTGCGTTTAAAAATAACTTTGGTACAAAATATGGGTAATGA
Source organism: Atriophallophorus winterbourni (assembly GCA_013407085.1). Lineage (NCBI taxonomy): Eukaryota > Metazoa > Platyhelminthes > Trematoda > Plagiorchiida > Microphallidae > Atriophallophorus > Atriophallophorus winterbourni. The sequence goes on along the minus strand of JACCGJ010000434.1, from coordinate 7,780 downwards.
ATGCTGTTGTTATTAGCATCGATTTAGAATCAACCACAATAGGCTGGCCACATCAATCTTTGGTAAGATTGGCTCAGATATAACGAAAATATCACCTTCACAAACAATAACAATAATATTGTGTCGTTTGCGAAAGTTTAAAATTCATCAACTCCATATAGAAAACTCGCACATTGAGTGGCACTTCTGAAGCACCTGATATCCAATAGCAGGACGGAAAATAATATACAAGATTTGTTTGAAATGCGACGTTTTCCCTCGAAAGTATTCCACGTTTTATAAACAAGTTAATTATTTTCATAATCAACAAGTCACTAAATCTGGATACTTCGAATTGCTATATCAAATGGTTTAGCGGATAAGTGGAATAATCCGTATATAATGTATGTATTTTGATTTAGTCGTGGTGGTTCCAGGGCTATGAAATATATAATAATTCACATAAATCAAAACGATTTTCCATAATATTCAATATCCTAAATTTATAAATAAATTACTGAATTATCAATGAGGAAATGGAAACAAAACAAAAATTGTATATAAATAGCAAGAAGGAAAATATTTGTTAGAATAAAATGAACAGTCAAATTCTTACAGTATCACTATAATTTACATTTTATCTACTCGTTAGTAACCTGTTTATGCTTTGTTAACCGAAATAATGAACCTGTTGACTTATGAGACTGTGAGGTGGGGTCCCGCGAACATTGACACATAAGGTTGATAGCACACGAAGAGAAGATTTAAAAGCTAGCTTACATAATATTGGTGCAGTCGAAACGTAATTTTTAAACCCATTAATAACTAATTTGGTTTCATTTGTTAGCACTCGAGCATTACGGTATGAATAAAATAATGAAAAACAAATGCGCGGCTTACAAATGACATCAATTTGTATGTGTATATCTAAGTTCTCTATAAGTATAACTATGAAAGGAGCGTCAAACACGTGGTGAATAGAAGAATTTTGAACGAAGGTAGCATGAATGTCAATAAACGGCGCTTGAAATCATTACGGGAAATCAGTATGCAAAAAGTTATTTAATTCAGTACGATATTAATGGTATAAAAAGCATATAGCACAGGCAAAACGAGATTGGGTTGCTTACTGAAGAGTTGAATAATCAGGTGTTATCCACAGAGCAGGGTTTGTTGCGGGTTGCACAGTGG